>MQUG01001709.1:0-19514 GCA_007213375.1 Steinernema feltiae | reverse complement strand
GGCGGTTCGTTACGATAAGTTCAAAGCACGCCGACGGATTCCACAAATACGCTACAACTGTTCCGCACTCCGAAATGTATCCCGACCGTCGTCTCGCTGTACGGAAGAAAGATATTCCTGATGCCTGCGATCACAACCACGCCGCCGCCTCCTCTACCCGGTTTCGACATTGAAAGCCTACGTTGAGCGTCAAAAGGCACTGGAAGATATTCGGAAACGACAAGAAGAAGAATCTCAGCAAGTTCGTCCAATCTTCATCATACCTCACGCTGCTGTGCACGGGAATTCCGCTGTTGACCCTCATCGTGGGTTGCTGCCTTTGGCAACGCCGACAGAACAGACGGGCAGCGGAAGGGTATGTCAACGATGCCCGGGAAGCTCGGGAGGATCACTGGCTGGTTCGCCTCTTCGACCTCTGAACTGAAATTGATGAAGATGCTTATGTTTGTATTAACTTATTGTGATGTTTGGTTGTAATTCATGTTCGGTTCGCTAACACCACGTAACCATAAAACTCTTCCCCCCCCCCATTCTCGTTTTTCTTATCATTTCGTATTTTTTCGCTGAATTTCAGTAAATTTCAAGTTGATGTGATGGCGTGTGAAGCAATCTGCATTGTTACTGTGCTCGATGACCAACAGCCGTTTCGCCTGGGTGATCTGAACTTGAATTGAGTTCTTCTTGTTCGAGTGAAACGACTCGCGCAGCGAGCGAGAGGAGCTGTCGTTCCTGCCGGTCTTTGCTTGCGCTTGGTTGCTGCAATTGGTGGTCCTGACCCTGTTCCCCAGTTGCCTTTGACATCACCCCCGCGATGACGAACTTGCGTGACTACCCACCATCACCCCCTCCCGGGCGTTTTAACGCTACCTCGAGGTTTGCGTTAGGCAAATGAGGCAAAGACTCGTGGTAGCCGGATCACCGATTGTTTGCTCGCTCGCGTAGCCAAAGGTCACGGCCACTCGTGGTCAGTGCGGCGAGGCGAGACGATATCGCTGTCAAAGTGCTCGTCAGCCGTTGTCTCAGACGGTCGGCTGACCTCCCCGTTCCCTAATAAAAGCTCTTCTCTTCTCACCTTTCTCCCACTACGACAAGATTGAACGAACGTAATAGTTGAATGCGCCAATGGCCTACAGTAATCGCTTCATTTTTATATGATAACAACTTGAACAGTGAAAACCTAGCACCGTCCAAGAACGGCCTTGAAAATACTTAGAGAGGTCTTGTGCGAGTGAATTTCGAGTTGCATTTCCCGCCCAACCGCCATCAATTCTTGGACGTCAATTTTCTCAATCGCCGTGTTGACCACGTCCTCGAAGCGGAAGCGATCGCCAATGCGCAACTTCTCGTGATGAGTCAGCGTATCTGTGGCCACGAGGAACGCGTGGCACTGACGGCCGCGTATTGGCACACGTCCTCAAGGCGGAGGAGGTACTGAAGAGAGGTTTCTGAAGACACAGATAAGCAAAGAAACTCACTGTCAACGTGAAAGTGAACGTCGTATATGACGGCAACGTAAAGCAGAAACTCATCCAGCTTGACATCAGAAGTTCCTATTCACAAAATCAAACTTTCGATCGATAGCGAAATCGATTTCAGCGCTTTTAGGATTCTGGTGATGGAAACAGTGCGACCACTAAAGCAGAAGAACATTGTGGTGTTAGATAACCCTGTAGAAACTGACTCTCTTCGCATATAACAGCTCGCAGTCTTCACTAACGTTCTCCGCAAAGGCACCAATGCCTCCGCTAGCTTTACAGGACCAAACTGACGTTTTCTTGCTGACCGGAGAGCAGTGGATGATTGTGTTTCGAATAGACAACGAAGAATAAAAGCTGTTCTTGTATTCTCCACTCACAAACCTGAATATCACGATGGTCTTACGCAGCACGAGATCAAATCTTACCATTCAAAGCCAGCAACCTCCAATTTCTGCGATGAAAATTCAGCCCACTCTGAGTCTGAGCGCAATTCAAGCTCAATTGTAATAATCGCTTCGTTTGTCTTCTTCAACCTGAAAGTATCAAAATGACAATCCAAGCAAACAGCGCGTTGTTACCCAGCGCAAGCACATTTGCTGTTCAATTTCTTCAGCATGAGGCAAACGGTTCCATGCGAGAATTCTGTCAAATGCGCTTCTTCCACAAATCTCCGCACAGCTGCCAATATCCTCGATTGCCGTGTCGATCACGTCCTGGAAGTGGAAACGATCACCGATCTGCAATTTCTCCGTGTTCGTAAGCGTTTCGGCGTCGGCGTCAACGAGGAACACGTGACACTTTGACCGGACATCGCATCGCATGGATACATGTTCTCAAGGCGAAGCAAATACAGAAGAGACGTTTCTGAAGGAGCACGTCAGATCAAGTAGATTCAAAGCAACAAACCATTGATAGCAGCATGCACCGCGTAGATGATCTGAACATAGCGCATGAACTTATCCAGTTTGATATCTTCCAAGTCAAAGTTTCCGCTGCGTTTTTCTCCAAATCAGTAGTGAACAACGTCTTGAAGAAAGGAGAAGCGGCACCGAGAACCTGCAACTGCGGATAGCGGGTCAAAGGTGCGAGAATGAGAACAAACCTCTTTCGAAAGAAACAGCATCATTCCGTCGACAATAACCAGCGCTGAATCATCTGGACATTTGAGCATTTCGTTGCAAGGACGACCGCAATCCACTAGAGTGTTTCTGAAGCCAATAGGCATATACACAACGAAGGACTGCCTTACTTGGTGATGGTCAATCGCAGCTCCATCCTGCAACCGTTTCCAGGAAGAAAGTTCATCTGATTAGCAGATTCGAAGTGAATTCACCCCAAGAGCCCGTTTGCGCCTCGAGCTCGATTTCAATAGTCGCCTTGTCAACCATCTTAACCTGGAATATTCAGAATACTGTACGGATACGACGCGCATGATTACAACACACGCGGAGCGATCAGCACACAATTTCTCGCGTAAAACTACAATCTGAAAATGAAAACGAGATGCAAAGCTTCCCACGTGATCGAATGCAAAATCTGCATCGCGACAGCTCGTGAAAAGTCGCCATTGCAAGGAGAACGTCGTCGAGCACAACCGATGCCATCAAGTGATCGTGGGTCATCGGGAATGTAAAGATCAGCAGAAAATTAAAAGGCTGACTGGGACGCGACAAAACGCCGAATGTCGAACGTTCGGTGCTGGACCGACGCCGGGGAGATAGGAGCACCTTCGAGCACCGTCTGCAGCAAGTTGGTCTAGTCGCGCCAGTGCGAAGGGATGCGGCACGCTCCACGCTATCTCCAATCGAAATTCAAAGCATATTTTAGGACAAAGCGGACGTCCGCTAAGAACAGAAAAAAATGACGAGGTCATGAGAGGATTTATCGACCAGGACTACAAAATCGAACACGTCGCAGAAACAAAGGTTAAAATCACTGACATTCTATAGACAATATTAGGAGAGAGAGTGCAAGAAGTGGTCATCATTCCACTTGATTTCGTTTCGGCATTAGAGTTGATCGTACTGGAATCGGTGGACGTGGTGACGGGCGCACTTGTGGTTGTTGTAACCTCCGCCCTCAGGACGGGTTCGACCGGTGCAAGCTGAACTTCTTCGAAGATGTGCCTGGTTCCGTAAGCAAACCAGCAGGGCTCTCTGAACAGAGTACATTATGAAAGCATTAAAAGGATCAAAAGCTTACTGCATGTGTGGTCTTAGAAGGTAGAAACAATAAGCATCTTCATCGAGAAAATGCATGGTGCCACCTTCCACTCTGCGGCGTTTACCGCGTCCGGCCGATTTATTCTTACAACGCGTCCTCGACCGCGTCGTCCGAACTCCGTTGACCAATGAAACGATCCACTCGTCATCACTCGGTTCAACGGCTGCAGATTCATTTAGAAGACGATTGTGACAGAACGGAGGCTTGAAAGCAATGTCAACAACCGGGTTTTTCAGCCCAACCTAAACCTCAATAACATAATCGCTGAGATTGTTGGCCTCAACTTACACAGAGGTCTCTAGCGCCCGGAAAAAACTTGTAGAAGCGTTCACCGTCAGGTTCTATTAGTTCGCCAATCGTCAATCCGCCTGCGTAGTACAAGCGGTCCTCGTACACAAACGACGCAAAATCTGGTTTATCAATTCTTTTAATCTCCTTATCAATAGGTACTAATTCATCTCGTTCTTTAGGATAGAGAGACCTAAATATGATATATGAGTATATGGGACGATAGACTCAACACACGTGATGTTCAGCACTGAAAGTTTGGAGTAGCGGTAATAATTCCAGCGCTCTTCTAAATCCCACGAATCCGTCTCGATACTTTGTCCATCCCACATTTCTACGCGTGGCTCTGAACTCTTTCCGCCATAATGCAGTACAAACAACTTGTGATGGAACCCCTGGTGCAACTGAACGAGTTCTCCAAAATCTGAACAAAGGATGATATTTTGCATAGAACACGAGTGAGAGATTACCCTTCATTTTCACATTGCGCCGATAGCTCACTTGCGCTAGGAATTTCTCGTCCAAATCGATAACGCCGCTATAATCGGTCAAACGAAACGTGCGTTCGAGTGCGTATCCAACGACCTGCAGGCCCTCCATGTCCTTGGCTGTGCATTCAGGACGCGCTGCAAATTCACCGAATTGAAGAGAGAAGACGAGAATGCAGAAACTCACAGTGAACACTGGCGAGCATCGCAATCAACAGCAGCAGAGAATTCATCGTCTTCATCAGCTTCTTCTTGTCAACGGGAACTCGGGAAAAGAGCGATGAATCGACTTCTCGCGGCGGCTGCAAAGCTGTCGACTGAAGTCGGTCTGGCGAACCGAACGTGCGAGCGTCTGTCTCGTTCAAATTTCATTCGCGATAACTCATCAGTCTGGATCGCGGCGAGACACTTGAGTTCACGTGTTTATAAACCGTTCTCGCCGCCATTCGGTTGTTGTTCCGTTCCGGTCAACCGCAATTCGCTCTCTGCGTTTGCGGATCAAAACGATGAAGTTCCCAGTACCCGTGCTCGTGAGCAATCGCTCCAGTTTCGTATTTCTTGTCGCGCTCTCGTCAATCCTGCTCTGCTCCGGTGCTCCTTCTGCTCAACCAGGTTTGTCTTTCATTCGTGCTCCGTTCTTTGTTCCATGCTCCGCGTTTAGGCATTCGGAACTGCAAAGGAGAGGATTTTTACGTCGACACCAGCCGTGAAAAGCTGGTTCCTCCCGCCGAATGGCTCAGGATTATCGGATATATCGGAGGGAACTTTTTCTCCTACGCCCGGACCATCGCCACCAAAAGGAGGATTTCATCAGATTCCCGATAGACCTGGCTAAGCTCGTATTGAACGATTCCAGCGATCCTGATCTGTTCAACGCTTCTGTCACGTTCAAAGACGAATACAGTTAGTCATGCCATCGCTCTTCTGTGCTAATGCAGATTTTTCAGGTTTCGCTCCACTCGTTCAACTGAACCAGGACCAAGATGGCCGATTGGTGGTGCTACAATATGGGCGGCGAGAAATCGAAGTAGTGACGGATGACACCTTCCGTATCGGCAAGTCAATGACCAGTGAACTCTACTACAACAGCATCAATCGAATGTTTGTGCAAGTTTCTCGGTTCGTGTTTCAGTTTTATTTTCAGCAATCCACAAATTGGACTTGAACCGTGGATGCAGATAATTAAAATTCAGAATTCGGAAAGCAAAGAGATCGTTGGGTTATTCTCGGTAGATAACGTCACTATGTTTATGCACCACAGAAATACCTTCGTCAATGATCAACTCTTGAAAAACAAGGAAAAGACTTTCGAGTTGTCTTCATCCACACAGTCCCACCCATGCGTAAGTCGATTCTATCTTTTTGATGCTTAACAAAGTCATATTTAGGCCGATTTCAAAAATCCTATTGTAGAAATTCTCCCTGGTATGAAGCCTGCATGTTACAACCGCACATTGAAGGATGGCCACGAAGTAGTTGCGGTGTACCGAAGCATGCATTCGACCAAGAAGCGATGCCCTCCCAACAAGTTTAGAACAACCTACGGGACAACTTTCAACACTTCCACTAGATCGAGGATTCATCTGCAAGGCGGCTCTGGCGAGTTTGAGTGTTATTATATGTACACGCCGAGCACTGGGTTCGTTTTTCCATGAGAGCATTTCATTTCTAACTTTGTGGATTTAGAGTGACGTGCCTGTACGCTTTTGGATCCCCGCTTCTATTCCAAGGTGTACAAGTCAGCCCATCTCTACCAGTGACTACGCCAATTCCACCATTGCCTTACACCCAACGACCAGAAGACGATCCCCAATGCAAGATTTATTACAAGGAAATCGCCCAGCATTTCGAGGTCTTCGAGTGGGTCGGCGGTTGTTTGTTCCGGCTACGAGGACTTCCGACGTCTCCAACTGACTTCAACATGCAAGTGGATGAATCAGATTGTACTCCGAGAAATGACCACTACCATGTCCGTCGGGCTGTCTTTGTCCATTCGCCTTACGAGGAGGATCGCATCCTCATGATAGCGGAGTTTGGTCAGGACAACACCACTCAGATTGGGGCTGCATACATAGAAATTCCCGAATAGTAAGCACTATCAGCTCTTCATAGTTTCAATTTCTTGTTTTCAGCGACGCTCCAACAAATGTTTCCAAAATTTTCACTGTTCCTGTTGATGACGAAGAGGCCTACGACATTGAAAATCTTCTAGGAGTAGACCTGGCCGTCACGAGAGTCGGCAGGGACCAAGATGGTGACCACGTATTTGTGCTGCAGGACGGAATGCTGAAAGACCATATTTGCTTGTTCCCGAAATATTACTCGAACGGTGACGCCTACATCCAGAATAGAATGCCACTAACGACCACCAATTACACCGTAAGTTTCCGTCTTGTAACTTTCGTTTTTAAACATTGTTTGTAGTCCGCAGAGATTGAAGCTGTTCGTACCCGCCGCAAGCGTTACGAATATTTGAACAGTGATCCAATCAAGAAGGCTTATTCCGTCATGGGAACTTGGGCGGTTCGTTACGATAGTTCGAAGCACGCAGACGGATTCCACAATAAGCTACAACTGTTCCGCACTCCGAAATGTATCCCGACCGTCGTCTCGCTGTATGGAAGAAAGATATTTCTGATGCCTGCAATCACTACTACTCCGCCGCCTCCTCTACCCGGTTTCGACATGAAAGCCTACGTTGAGCGCCAAAAGGCAGTGGATGAATATTGGAAACGACAAGAAGAAGAATCTCAGCAAGTTCGTCCAATTTTCATCATCCTAACGCTGCTGTGCACGGGCATTCCGCTGTTGACCCTCGTCGTGGGTTGCTGCCTTTGGCAACGCCGACAGAACAGACGGGCAGCGGAAGGGTATGTCAACGATGCCCGGGAAGCTCGGGAGGATCACTGGCTGGTTCGCCTCTTCGACCTATAAGATGACATTGTGTTTTATTAACTTATTGTGACGCGTTTGGTTATAATTTATTTTTCGTTCTCTAACACCACGTAACCATAAAATTCTCCCCACCCCACATTTCTGTTTTCTTATCTTTTCGTTTTTTTGTGAATTTCAGTAAATTTCAAGTTGATGTGATGGCGTGTGAATTGTTACTGTGCTCGATGACCATGAGTGCAAGCCGCCTGGGTGATCTGAACTTGAATTGAGTTCTTCTTGTTCGAGTGAAACGACTCGCGCAGCGAGCGAGAGGAGCTGTCGAGAGGAAAAATCGAGTTCTTAGCAGGTCGAGGACATCAACAGGTATATATTAGAAGAATGATTGAGTGGAATCAAAACATTTCGCTGTGCCACATCCAATTTTATCCATTCGCTCTTGCTTGTTCTTCTCGCACGCTGCTGCCACTGTTGCCACTGCTCCGATATTCTTCGTGAGTTCGTCCCTCCAGCGAGTGCTTGGTCGTCTGATCGTCGCCACTTCTTCTGCCACTTTGCGCTGTTGCAGTTTGCCAGATTCCAAGCATATGACCGTCTTACCGCGTTTAGTTGACGGCTGCATCATTTTATTGTCCAAGTCAAATCGAACGTTTACTGTGAAAGTTTGCACGTCCGAGCTCGCGCACTGTCTCGCAACATTCGCATTGCTTCAGGTTTAGGTCCTACTGGAGTCGGATCGTCATTGGATAGCTTCAAAGTGCAATTAGCAAACTTGGCGCCGGTCATTTTGGTACCTGGCTTACTCTGTGCCTGGTCGCAATGCGCTATGCTTCGTCGTTCTTGCCGCCTAAGCCGTCGACTGACTGACTCGTTTCGCCTAATTATTAGCTTGCTTCGTAGACGCCTTTGACTTGCCGCCAAAATAGTGCCAAATTCACTGGGTGCCAAGATATCCACCGATAAGTTGACACTTAGAGTGAAATTCCAAAAAAATCTCAATGATAAATCAATTTGTTTAACCAAAATTCTGTTTCCTTCCGATTTTGAGGACGTCGCTGAGCGCCACTTCACCGAGGTCTTCCCATTCACCAGGTGGCTCAAATGAGGGGAAAATTCGCTTGAGAAAGCATTGGATGAATTCGCCATCGGGACAAACGCTCAACCCAAAAACCTCGCGGTTATCGCGTTGCTCTTCCATGACGCGTCTCCACAGGGGCTCTTTGAAGTCGCGAAGGAGAAGATCGAGCCAAGGCGTGTCGATAAAGTCCGTCACAGAGTCGACAAAATCGTAGGCGACGGTTTCCATGTTATCCGCGTTAAAGAATGATCTGCGATCGAGCTCGTCCGAGATTAAATTACCTTTTCTGGTGATGCAATGCTTGATTTTCGTTGCATTGCAGGTCATTCACACCTTCAGACTTAAGAAACTCAAGATTTTTGGCGTTTATTATGCAAAAAACGCAAAAAAAAGTTGATTTTACCAATTCGAGGTTGCGAGTAACGCTCATGCCACCAGCATTACGTGAAACGGCGGGAAATAGGCAGTAAACAGCGGTCAGATGAAACCCTTGGCATTGGAGTGTTCGTGCCACCAATAAATGTAGGCTCGTGCTACACCTTCACTGTCAAAAATGACGGTGACAGTTGAAAACGAAAAATTCGAATCGTTTCGAATTTCGAATTTCGAAAATGGTTGAAATAGTCTGTAAAAAGTGTTTGTGGTAAAAAAAAACTGAAATTTGCCATTTTCGATTTTCACACCCATGGTCCGGAAACGGGTTGAGTTTTTGAATTTGAAACCGATTGCGCTGAAATAGTGGCAGAAACAGTGGTAAGCGAGGCTGCTGAAATGGATGAAAAGATTGTGCGATTGTCTCACATCTTCTATTAACACAAGTAATAGAACAGTAGCCCCGGGCGCTTGTGAGGAGGCTCTTAGGACCAGGAAGTGCGCGTCTGGAAAGTCAATAGATTGTCTTTATTAGTTGAAGAAGACTGGAAATCCCACCTAGTAATGACTTTGAAGAAGGTCGTCTTCAATATAGCCTTTGGCACAAAGCTCCTTGAAATGATTCGACTGCAATTGAGTTTGAGGAACTGGAAATTAGGACCGTAGCTATCGTATTCGTTATCGTAGTGAAACAACACGTTTCTGTCGAAAACGCTCAGGAATAATCGTGTATCGCGTGAATGTAATTGTGATGGATGAACGTAGGCGCAACGTTTCAAATTTTAACCGAAATCAAAGGAGAAACACAGATCATCGGCGCCTAATAACAACAATATTTTCAGTTGATTCATCATCGGAACAATCATCGGAACGATCATCGGAACAATCATCGGAACAATCATCGGAACGATCATCGGAACAAGCTCCATTTGCGCTGAAAAGCGTAAGCCAAACGTATGTTTCATAGTTTCCCGACATCTTGAGATTTGCTTTGGCATGCGGAATCCGTGGATGCGGTTTGGTCACTTCAAATTTTGATTCGAGTCCGTCAGTCCTGTTGAAATCACGGTAGGAATCAAAAAGTTTCGCAATATCTTCCGCGGTATCATATGAAATGAGACCACGAATCTCTTGACGATGAGCTTCCAGGAGTTTCTTTGATTTCCAGCTTTCCACTAGCGCCTTGAGAACAGGAAATTCCAGCTCATTAGAGCGACCGTAAAGAACGAGTTTCTCAAATGAAGGTCGTGAAACAAAATCAATCAAAACGTCGTCTTCAATGCAGCATGCAGTGCAAAGCTCCTTGAGATGATTCGACTGCAATTGACGTTTGAGGAAGTTGTAGCTACGACCGGAGCTATCGGACTCGTTATCAATGCTAGTGAACCAACACTTTTCTATCTTTTCTAGAAGTTGTTCAGGAATCCACGTATATCGTGTGAACGTAATTGATGCGTGCAGCTGCAAGGTATCAAGCTGCTTCCAAGTAGTCTCTGATCCGTATGAGAGTACAGTATGACAGATTGACCGATTTCCAATTTCGCTCAACGGGATTTCCCTTTCCTCGATTCTTCCTGATCTGTAGTTCTTGGCGACAATTTTCAAGTTTTCTGCATCAGCCGTTGCGGTGAGAAAAGGTCTTCGAGCGAAATCGCCCCAGGGACCAGCGAGGAACGAGAGCGATCGATAGTCAGGAAGATGCGTTCTGGGGTCCTGTTGCTCGCCCGCAATGATGACGACGTCGTTGATGATCTCATTGGGGAGGAAAGCAAAGTCGCTTGTGCTGCGCGCCAAATGCTCCACATACTCCGGAGTTGAGCGGAGCAGATCGAGAAGATCGAGGTTCTTATTGAGGAGATCGTAGAGCGGATCACTTTGAGGGGAGTTGTCGTAGTCCGTCAGATGACCGCAAGTCTGCTCGAGGAAGGTGAAGAGGCGTTCTCCGAGATTCATTTTCATAATTAAATCTTCTCCAATCGTTGCTTTTATGCTTGAAAAGCAATGCAAGCAGGAGCAATGCAAAATGAGGTAAAGCAATGCTTCTATTGTTAGTGTCTTCGCCTAGCTGATCTGATTGTTACTGAGAGGTCATGCATTTTTGAATCACCGTTGAATTATCTTACTACCAAAGCTTTGACAGAGCTTGTGCAAGTATGTTCTGCTAAAAGTCGCTTGCAACGAGCGTTTCATGCTTGGCACGGAGGCGACAAAGGTGCTCTTTGGTCCGATGACGCCGATTGACTGAAACAAGCTGAAGGCAAATTGACAGGCCGGCGACCGCCGAAAGAACGCTGTTTTTTTAGGACCAACCGAATAGGTGAAGCAAACAGCGGTAGAGAACAATAGAGCGGTGAGAAACACAAATTAAGCTCCGTTTTCCTGTTCAATTGTACATGCGGACATTATCATAGTCGGAAACTATTTTTATTGATTATTTTGAATTTCTTTTTCACTTTTATTGTATGTCAGCCCTCCTCAGATATCGCAATCAAGGCGACAATAGAAACCGTGTCACGACGAAAACGCAACTGCAACCAGTTCACTTCGCAAGACAATCGACGTAGACAGTTCGATTTGTTTTACTTTATGCTCAAATATCTTTATCTCGCCCACCTTATAATTCACATAAGAAAGTTTAAACTTGATAATTCCATGATCTAATAACATCATAACACCTAATTCCAACTGGATGACTTGACTCTCAGTTATCTCCGCCGTACCACTGGCGTTTGACACGTTGATCTTCAGCTGCAGCCGGGCTACCGTACCATTGGCGCTTTTCACGGAACTGTGCTGAAGGGGCGCCGTACCACTGACGTTTTGCTCGAAGAACTTCTGAAGCAGGAGCGCCGTACCATTGAGCGGTCGTCAGAGCGACGAAGAGAGCCTAAACAGAGGATTACTGTAGGTGACGGATTGTGGGGAATCGCTCACAAAGCAGAGAATGAGGGAGAGGAACTTCATGACTTCGCAGGGCTGAATGATGGAAGAATCGAGAGCAAAAGTCGCCTTTTATGGCGTTTGCGGCGGTCAGATCGCAACACGAAAATGTGATTCGAACTGATTATCGTGCACAGAACGTCTGTTGAACACGAATTGTAATCCTTTCGCCCTTTGGACGTTCAGAAGGTGTTTTGCGTTCGCTGCGGGAGTCGTAGACGAACACAATCAATCGTGTTAATCGGATTACGGTCTGTTGCGATTGCGGAGTGAACCGATAAAAGGAAGCAACGGAACGTTCTTTCCATCATTCACCTCTGTGAAGTCATGAAGTTCCTCTCCCTCGTTCTCTGCTTTGTGAGCGAGTCGGCACAATCCGCCACCTACAGTAATCCTCTGTTTAGGCTCTCTTCGTCGCTCTGACCACCGCTCAATGGTACGGCGCTCCTGCTTCAGAAGTTCTTCGAGCAAAACGTCAGTGGTACGGCGCCCTTCAGCACAGGTCCGTGAAAAGCGCCAATGGTACGGTAGCCCGGCTGCAGCTGAAGATCAACGTGTCAAACGCCAGTGGTACGGCGGAGATGAGTGAGAGTCAAGTCATCCAGTTGGAATTAGCTGTTATGATGTTTATGAGATCGTGTTTACAACGTTTTGGAACAACGACACCCACGAGAGCTACACAAAAAATAAAATAAAACACTTTTTGATTTTTTGATTAATAATCTGAACTTCGAGTTGCGCATTGTGTATTGCTGCAGTTGCGCGTTTTTCACGAAAAATAATCAAAGAGTTAGATTTCAGAAACAATCACAACATGTGTTGTTTTATGTCGTATTGTTTGGCTATGCGACTTTTCAGTAGTTTTACAAAAATAAATTTTTTTGCATGTTAAGTTCGCCACCTGTTACAAAAAACATTCGGTTTCAGGAAGCACCTCAATCTTAATCACAAATGTCAGTTTTATTCAACAAGCAAAAGTAGACCTCTATTTTTCTGTTTTTGCAGTTCTCAGTCGCAAAAGTCTTCTTTTTAATAGAAAATGTAGCAAAACGCCGGCCCAAAAACTAAATTTAAATTTTTGCAATAAATTATTAATTTAATTAAAATCGCCACTGAAGAACGCTATTATTATTTTTCTATTACTCCGTTTCAATCCGTTCAGATAAGAAAAAATTAAGTTTGGCAACCTGCTTCCTACCTGCAAACCTGCAATTTTAAATTACAATTTTTTTAATATTCGTTTTTTGTTTTACAGTTTGTTTAATTTGGAAACGCGAGCTCACATGATTGCTACTTTCGTATTCTTAATTTCAAAGAAACATGTAAACATGGAATCCGCCGCTCAAAACTTATATTTGTTTTTCGACATGGAAAGTCTTTGGAAGTAAAGTAAAAATTCTAAATGGAAAGTAAAAAGTCTTTTTGGCAATTGCTTAATTTAATTTGGGCCTGGTTTTCCAAATTTCTTCCAAATTTTTGGTTTTGAGAGACCAACGCAATTGATGTTTTTTCTTGCTGTCACATTAATTAACGTCACATTCCAAACTTCTTAATCGCTTTACTCAGAATTTATTTTTGATTGATATGGCATTGCTCATCCCATTGCAGTAAATAACAGCCCATTTTCCATTAATTTCATCCTACAAATTGTATACAATTTTTATACATTTCTTAGGCTTAAATTTGGTTTTTTTGGTTTTTTTATCCAGATAGTCTCGATAAGAAAACTTATTCAAGATTTAACACATTATCAATTGCAATCGTTCAATTTAATAAAACACTTTTTGATTTTTTGATTAATAATCTGAACTTCAAGTTGCGCATTGCGTATTGCTGCAGTTGCGCGTTTTTTACGAAAAAGAATCAACGAGTTAGATTAAAGGAGCAATATAAACATTATAACACATTTTTCGCTTTTTTTCAGGTCCTTCTGGACGCGATTTTTTGGATATTTTGGAGCCGGTCACAAATGTTTATTCCGTTAAACTCTATTTCAATTGAAATACGATCACAAAATTTAAGAAAAAAATATTTCTGGACCTTGGATCTGACAGATTTGACAACTGTCAATCTCCTTTCGATCTGTCAAAAAAATTATTTTGTTTTTTAATGCTGCAATACTTTTTTTTTGAAGGGGCGAACAGATCTATAAATCTCTCAAATGACATAGTTAAAAATAGATTTTTGTGGGCTAGCAGCTGCCGTTTAAATTTAAATTAAAGTATCATCAGAAGGTTGTCTTTTAAATGATTTTCCATTTGCCACTTTTGTAAACAGAATATTTTAAAAATTGTGGTAATTTGAGGTGTGCGCACTTCAACAACAAGCATACTATTAGCATTTGAATCGGGTTATCATATGTCAGACTATCTCATACATGCTCAAATATAATTGTGGTGATTTCAGCTCACAGCCAAATTTCAAACATAAATTTTACCTATTTTACAAATTTTTGCATTTGCATAGAATCGATGTTTTTTCCTAAACTTAATAAACAAATACAAATTTTTTTAAATTATTTTTGCTGGGTATCTTTGCTGTATTTAGTCTTTTGTTTTTTACAGCGATGAGCTGTTTGAACTAGTTTAAAATAGTTTGAATTCTAAATTTTTCGATTAAATCAAACAAATTATTTCCATCTTTCGTCCAAGGATCTAACCGCTTTTTATTCTAACGGAGTACAACTTTGTCCGGAAGTAAACAATTATTTTAGCATCCGTTCTGTTTCTAATCCTTCCGTAAATCCGAATTTTCAAGTTGATTCCAATGATTCAATAAATCTTTTTTTATCTTTATCTTGCTGAACGCTTCCAATAGATCGGCACTTTGTCATCTTGCTTCGCGTTTTGAACGTTCCTGAGTATCCTGAAAAAAGCATTTTTTTGGCATTGCAAAACCAAAAACGTGGCGGACAAAATATTTTTTTTGTATTTTGGCCGCCACTCACTCCTTCTTCACCCCATGAAACGATGACTACGATTTTTTTCAATTCAATTGTTATTAGTTAATTTAAAACCATTAAATTAAATTAAATTTCCAATTTTATTTTTTAATTTTTGGCATTTAAATTTTAAATTTTTTAAACATTCAATCTTCTTTTTCGTTTTAATTAGATGGGAAAAAGAATGACAACGAAATATCGCAATTCATTCCAGTCGCTTTAGAAAAGGAATTAAAATATTCGCCGATCAACAAAAACCGGATAAAGAAAAAGGTTATTAATTTTTGGACATCTGAATTTTGGCCTTTGAACTTTGAACACGCCACTCTTGTTTTTAAGTTGTCTTGACGCTATCCCCCCTCTCCTGAAATCCAAGACAAAGTGTGGAATATCAAAAGTGCAGTAGAAAAACCTTTTAGTTAAAAAACTTTTAGTTGGCCGGAACTTTTAGTTGGTAAATGGGATTTTCAAATTGGTGTGAAATGCTCGTTTTTAGATTTTTTTGCGGGTTTTAAAAGACGAAGGTTGACATTTTGGCAGTTGGTCAACGCATCGAATTTGTGGATAATTCTTGATTGCGTTCGTTCTTAGCACACTCGTGTGCTAAAGTAGAGGGAGTTGGCGGATAAAAGTCATTAATGAAATTGTGAGTGGCGCCACTTGGTTAATCGTGCTCTCTACTATTAGGGTTGTTGCCCCATTTCAATCTAAGCTCACATTATCTGAGTTTTCTAATTAAAAAAAATAATTTTTTCACCATTTTTTTATTTTTGTCAACGTCAGTGTTGCTAGTGTTTGATTAGCTCTGCGCACACATAAATATATTTACATAAGGGCAATATTTGATCCAATTTATGCAATCATGTATAGCCCGAAATATCACCGCTAATTTGAATTTATATTTTTGCCAACTCCTAACTCGAATATGTCATAAGCCGGTAAACTTGGGAACTTTTGCTGGGAAGCTAGTTGGAAACCTAAAATTGCAATTTACTCAGTTTGAGACGAGACCAGTTCGTTTTTTCAATCAATACTAATTAACTGCTACATGTGAAAATTATGTTTTAAAATCATTTCTGCAGTCTGTAAGAACAAATTAATCACCTTCATAGGATAACATCATGCATCTCAAAAAGCTGTTCATTGTCAACAACTAAATACTTGATTTATTAAATGTTTTTGGACGGGAAAATAGCATTCGAGTAGCTGAGTTGTTTGACAGTCTCATATCTATCTATAAATGACTATATCGAGGCAAAAAACGCGTTGTTGGCAGTACAGTCAGAAATATTAATTTCTCATTTTTTTCTCATTTCAAAACCCATTTTGTTCGACTGTTCAATTTCTACCGTCGATAGTTTCTGAGTTGACAGCCAAAATGTACTTCAAATTTTCGCCCGCATTCTCTTTTAGAACAAAAATGCTATATTTTGCACTTTAATTGTTTTTTAAATAAAATTTTATATTTGTTTTGCACCGAATTAACTGATGAGTCTAATGAGTATAAACTTCAAAATAGTTTGTTCATCAACAATTATTTTTGCAGTTGTTGCTTCCATTACCACACTAAGATTTGGTTATAATTTGTTCAAAAAACTCAGCTTATCTGTTCGAGTAACGAAATTGCTGACGAAGCTGTAAAGCAAGAACTTTTTTTCACGGAAGAATGCAATCATTTCACAAATCACTTAAATTTCAATCATTCACTAGTTGTACCGTTTTTGTAATTTTTGGTTTTGTGGTCAACCTCTGAAGAGCATTTTCACATTCTTTTTCTTATTCTGCATTATTCTGCGGCCATATCAACAAATTCAAAAAATCTCATTTTTGTGATCGTATTCTTGACTAAAAAGCTGAACTCAAAATGCTCATAGATGGCCTCAGTTAATATCCAAAAATCGGATTTGGAGTTTTTTTGAAATTTAAGTTTTTGTATTTAAACACTAAAGTAAAACCTGAAAGTAAAAAGGGAAAATGATTTTTTTTTCAAAATGAGTTACTCAAATTCTTCGGTGGATATCAATCGAGGATAGAGTTCGCTACCGTAGAGTCAAACAGTATATTTTTTCAATTTTTGTCTTACAATGCTCAAAACATGAGATTTCTGAAAATATAAAATTTTCTGAAAAAGCCTTTTAGCTAAAAAAAATATATCTATTGTTTTTTCTCGACATTTTAATCCTAAAAAACTTCAAAAAAATTGTGTCAGTACGTACACCCGACGCGTTTTTTACTATTTCGAATTTTTGTTAATAACAAACAATCCAATTGAATAAACCTGTCACAGACAACTGGTTTGTGCAAATACGGTCTCCATTAAGGAATTGATTTAAACGCCGTAACTGGTATATATTTTATGGTGATTTCCATTTGATGACATTGTAATATTGGTTGCGCATATATAAATTAAACATTTATTAATTTAATTAAAATTTAATTAAATTAAAAGTTTAAATAGGCAAGCAACGCCTGTCAATTTATTGTGGTGGACGTTTTGGATGTTTCTGATCCGTCGAAGCAATTTAACACTTGTCGTTTTTAAACAAAGCCATTAGTTCGTTGTATCAAGTAGTTTCACTCTTTGTAAACACCAGGTAAGTACTGGTTGTCAACTCAAACAAGCATAACAACAACAGAACAAAAATCCTACGATTGCTCGCGGGACGTTATTTCGCAATCAAGCTATTTTCAATCAGCCCGACTATTCAACCAAACTAAAAACTCCAATGCTAAAAAGATACAAATCAGAAGTCTGAAATAGTATTTTTTAAATTTTTTGTCATTGAGTTGAGCCAAAAGCGGGTTCGATTGTCAAAAACATATCGAGCTTTTGAATCTTTCGGATCGGATGTGAATTAGACTTGTGAAATAACTTCTCCTTTTAGCAAATTTTCAAATAATCGTTTTTTTAAACCGATCGATCAGTTTGTTTAGTTTTATTTACATTTTGTATCAAGGTTTGTGCCTTGTAATCGTATCTATTTTGTGCATACATTTTTCCATCGAATTTTTAGAATCAGAACGTGCACCTCCTTCGATGACTCTAATAACATCGATTTTTGAAGCGATGTTGCCACAGACAACACTTTATCCAACTTGTGCCATAAATGCATTGTAAGCAACTCTGTAAACAACAAAAACTCGGTTTATCATTGGCATGGGTTTAACAATTATCTGCCGAAACCTGTCGGCTATTGATGCGAAGGTGATGCTGAATCTTTTAAATTTGTTTTTATTTGCCACAGATGGTGATATCGCACATTGAGATATTAAAGCATCTTTTGCTCTGCCGTTCTCGCGAAAGTAACGCCACTCTGTGAAAATAGTGTGAAGTAGCAAGTGTAAAACGAAGAAAATATAATTTAGTTTTAATTTATTTGTATTTGGTTTATTTATTATGTATCTGGTTTTTTTCTAGCTAGCTGGGTTATTTTTTAGTATTTTTGGTTTTTTTTTTGGTTTTTAAATTATCACAAAATTTATATTCTTATATTCCCTCACTCTGTTCACATTTTTTGGTCTCTGAACATAATTTATTTCAAAATGATTTTTTTTTTAGAAATTTTTTGCATCAACAGCTCGTAACCTGCAAACAACTCTACCAACTCAAGGAGTTCTTGATTGAATAAACATTCATTTTGGATTTAAATAAAATGTATCGCTGTATTTCTTAACTTTTCAGAATTTTTTTTTGGAGACAAAAAAGTTAAGAATTGTCGAATGTATGATTTGATTATGATATAAATATGATTTTTAATAAATATTTTTTGAATATCACATAATTTAGCAAATTCATCCCCCTCTATAATAAAGCGCAAACCAACGGTATGTTTGTGTGTGTGTCTGTGTGTTTTCCGTCCGCACCGGAGTCATTCGAAACGTTGAAACGACCGGTCATTCAGAAATGCAACACAAAAGAGACGACGCCACCGGGCATCGAACTCAGACACCGCGCACAACAGACAAACGCACTGCCAATGAGCCACCAAGCGCACGTCTTTCAAACGTTGCAATGAGGATAGACGTCAGGTGTCTTATTTCGCAAGGAAGCTGTTGTTTGTTGGCAAGAAGTAAAGTTAAGTAACAGATCAACGTAGAATGATGTGGAAATTATGTCAATTTCGAAGAGCGATGATAAGCTGTTGACTGCGAATATAAAAACCGTCGTGATGTGCTTGCAATTTTTGCGCGCTGCAGTTGAATATTCAAAATTCAAGGTTTTCAAGATGGTTGATTACAATGAGAGTTAAATAAAGGCGCGGATTGCGCGCGCTTCAGCGTTTATTTATTTAATGAACAAGGACATTATTGCAATTCCACATTATGGGGGACATAAAGTGGTAAATAGAAGCGAGTTGGTAAAGTTTAGTTTATTAAAGTTGGCTTCAGTAACATGGAAGCAGAAACCAAAACAAATTGAGACCATTTCTTCAATTGTAAATCGAGTAAATATACTTGCGAAACCAAAGCGTTTAAGCTGAAAACGATTCATAGCTATATTTTTTGTTGAGAAGGACGTGAATAGATGTCCTAGCTTTTCAGTCATTGATACAAAATTTCTTTATTTACGTTTTTTGCTGACGGGAGTTCTATCTGAGCTCTTTTTTTAGATCATTTCTTTGAGACCAAACAAAACCCATTTCTTCAATTGTAAATAAAATCAACTCAACCAAATATGACCATTTTTTAAATATTTTTTTCATTCCACTTTTTGATGGCCCGAGCGAAAGACCATGTTGCCGGACTCGTGTTCCTGGATACAAATTTTTGGTCGTTCTACATCCGGACAACTCATTTCAATTCAGTTCATTTCA
>MQUG01001705.1:0-18809 GCA_007213375.1 Steinernema feltiae | reverse complement strand
TCGCAGACAGTATTTTACCCAGAAGCTCGCAATGGCTTTGAATACGCTTGAATTAAAAGGAGTCAAAATGTATCGGTTTTATGGGCTCGGAAGAGGCAGGTTCACCAAAGTTCTTTATTTTTTTATCTGGTTGTAACTGTTGAACCTGTAACATGCGAAGCATCGCATTTTCTTTAACTTTTTGCATCGCTTCGTCTAAGATTCCGCATTGATTCTGCACAAAAAAAGTCTTATTTATATAGCCATTCTCCCCATTCGGTCATCAACCGAACCCACAGCTCCACGATGTCCACCGCCTTTCGCCTGCTCTCGAAAGACGGCGAAACGATCGAAATGTCGGCCGAGGCGCTGCAGCAGTCGATACCCTGCGGACGATGGTCGAGGACACCGACCTGACGGCGGAGACGCCGATCCCGATCGGCGAAATCGACGCCGCGACCCGCGCGAAGATCGTCGAGTGGTGCGAGAAGCACAGCGGACCCCGTGCCCGAACCCGAGGTCCACGAGCCCGGACCGAACCCTCGCCGCCTCCCTTCGACATGCCGCGGTGGGACCGCGAATTCCTGAACAAGGACACTCTCTCGATCCCCCAGATGGCCGAGTTGATCAAGGCGGCCAACTACCTCGAGGTGCCCTGGCTCTACAAGTACTGCTGCAAGCGCATCTTCATCGATTACATCAAGGATCGCCCCGTTGACCAGTTGAAGGCGATGTTCGAGCCTAGAGCTCAGAATTGATTGATTTGTGTGTTCTTGTGATGATTTGATGTTAATAAACCGTTTATGTGACAGTGAAAGCGAGGAAATGATCCAAAAAATACGTCCAAAAAAGAACAAAAAAATCTAGGAGCAACCGGAATTGAACCGGTGACCTCTCGATCTGCAGTCGAATGCTCTACCCCTGAGCTATGCCCCCTTGTCTGGCGTTCGCGACGATTGTTGTGTTAGCGCGAGGGGCGCGTCCATTGTTTGCACTAACAATAGATCGATTCGGAAATGTCATACGTTCAATCTGCGTTCTATTCGTTAAATCTTATTGTCCATAAAAATCTATAAAAACAAACACGATCATTTTTGATATCTTAATGAACATCACATTGATTTGTTTAGAACACACACAGCAATACAAATTACGATGTAAACTTCATTACGCTTAAATACCCGATGTCCCAACATTTTGTTCACAAATAGTGCGGAGAAAGGAAGGATTATGTATTTACACGTCGTGTGAAATTGAAGGAAATGTCATAGGTTCAGTCAATTGAGCTAAGAGTCGAGCTCCAGCTTGTGCCAGTACTCGAATGTTTGTCCCGGATTTCAATGACCTGCTGCCATTGCTTTACGCGGTCGCCCTTCGCTGCGGTAGACAGAATTACGCTTCCTGAAAGTTTAGCGGGTTACGGTAGCTGCTTAATTAGGGCATTTACCTATGTAGTCATCTTGCTTAGCCACGTCGTGGTCGAGCACGTTGATTTGAAGGGTCTTTTTGGGTAGGTCCTTGTAGGGAACGATGAATTTGATGGTCTAGGAAGTACGGTAGGTTAGATGGGTTACTGTATGGGGCGAATTACCTCGTTCCACTCAGGATTGAGCGTCCTCTTTTTGATAGAAGTCTTTGTTTGTGTAGTTTTGAAGCTAGAGGAGTGAGAAGCCTGAATCAACATCAATGAGCTATCAATGGGTTACGGTAGCGCTTACACTTTGCAGTAGGGATCAGAGAATCCAGTCGAGTCCATCCCGATCAGCTCGACGCAACGTTTGATGTAGACAAACAGCGAGCCTTGCTGGACGTTGTAGGAGACGCCACGAGGATCTTACCGCGCTCCTCCTCCTCCGTCTTCTCCGAGGGGACCGGCAGCGCGCCTCGAGATAGCGATTCAGCATCATCACTTCGTTGTTTGGCAGCCGTTTTAGTTGGAAGCGCGTTTCGCCAGGAAATCCGAACCTATGCGATCGCGATCGTAGAGCGTCAGCCGCAGGGTCTTGCGGAGTTTGTCCTCTTCGGTCATGCCGTGATAGACCAACTCTTCGTTCCACTCTGGGTTCAGCGTCTTCTCCACCGTTTTTGACGTCATTTTTGTGGCTTTTGCAACGCCTGGGATCAAGTGGAGCTTTACGTACGGGTCGGAGAATCCGTTCTTGTCCATCGCTTTGAGACACTGAGTAAGAGTACGGTAGAAATTGGAGTTCAGGGTGGTCTTACCTTCGCTCGAACCAGATGAACAACGAGTTTCTTCTCCTCGGCGACGTAGTGCAGACTGAATTGAATTGAGCCGAGTGAGCCTAAAGTTGTGAACGGTGGAATACGGTAATTGGAGGCAAAAAGGTGAGAACGTCAGAGACGGATGCGAAAGGTGGGAATGAGGTTGAAGGTCGAAAATGAAAGAAAATCGCATTCGACAGAACAGCAGAAAGAAGGAAGAAGAATGTGCCGAGTACGGTTGTTTTCGCTGTGAGACCCGAATTTTTTGAAAAATTCTAAAACTTCCAAATTTTTTTAACATTTCAACCAAATTAAACTCTAACGTTACGGTACGTTTCGTTGTGAGACCAGAAACAGCACAAAAAATAAGTAAATGTAAATCTCCTCTCAATACCGTTTCCTTTTGCTTGAACAAACTTTATTTCAAATTTTCAATTAATCTAATCGAATTACGGTATAATTTGTAACTAGTATTGAAAAATGCATTTCAGACATCTATTTGCATTTAAACCTGACCGTTCCCGGCACACCAGACCACCAAAAACACGCGTTAGAAGGAGACACAGCAGAGCAACACCTCAATACACACGTGCAAACCTCACATACATCCTTTCAGCTTTGTCTTTCTCCTCGTCGCAGCCGCAGAGCGAAAGCAGAAACGAAAAGCACTAACAGGAGCTACAGTATCCTCATCATCCGCATCACCAGCACTATTAGCGCCACACATAGAGTCACCACCACCACCACCACATGCACCACCATCAACGACGATCATCGCAGTGCGTTCAAGGCAAGTGCTCATTGCTTGCGCACCGTTAGTTGTTTCGTCGGGCGAGTCGTCATGGGTGGTCGTGCGCTTGACCGGCTCGCAGCCTTCGTCCATGTCGCGCAACGTCTCCGGGAGGCTCGACTCTTGTGACTTTGCTTCGCTCTTCAGCCGAGCGAACGCTCCGCGCTGACGCCATTGCTCTGAAGTGGTTGAACACCGATATTCATTGGCTGAGATTACGGTATATGAAAGATGGTTACGGTGTGCACAGTTAAAAGGTTACGGTAATTTTAAAAACACAGATGGTGCGAGAAAATGTTAAAACGTGGTGAGTTGTTAAAGTGGCGTTGCATGAGGAAGCACGTGTTGAAGCGATAAGAGGGGTGTTAGTGTTGGTTTGTGAGTTTAAGCGGTTGGCGAGGGAGAGGAGACATGGAGCAAGTGCGGAAGATTTTTGAAAATGACACGTGAGGAATTTATTTGGTGCAATTGAAAAGTGACCTTTTCAAATTTTTTAAATTTTAAAAATTTAATTATTTTTTTTGAAATTAAATTTTTAATAATTTTCAAAACTTAAAAATTTATTAAAATAAAATAATAAAAAAATTAATAATTTAATGAGTTTGACCAATTTAACAAACGAAATAGTTTACACGGTAAGACGCAATTTTTTACTTACGGTGGTAAAAGAAAAATTTTTTAAATTTTAAAATTTAATATTTTAAAATAAAAATCTAATAAATGTTTTTAGAATTTTGAAACTTTTCATTTGTTAACACAAATGTTCAAATTGTCTCCTACGCCCTTTAGTGATTTAAAAAAGCCAGAGTTTAATCTGAAAACTCCCAAAAATTAATTTGTGCGAACGAGCGTTTCCGCCAAATTTGAAGACAGACAGATATACAAACAAATCCGGCTAAAAAGAAAGCGACTAACTCGGTTCGTCGTCCGGCGAGCTCATAAACGTTGGTCTTCCGCCTTCCACCATCTCCTAAACCACAATAAGTTCAATTCACTCTGAGATCGGCTTCTCGCTAGCGTACTTTTGGCGTTGTCTGCGTAGCGCACTGACTGAATCGCCGTTCGGGTTTCGGCGCTGGCGGTGGTATTGGCGAGTGCGATCCAACACGTGGCGGTATCGGCGGTGGAGGATTCGGTGTCGTGGAAGTGGACGAAGCGTTCGAGGAGCCGAGTTTAGTCGGCGTAGGCGCCGCCGAATGGAATGTGGGGAGTACAGTGGGAATAACGTGGTTGGAGAAGCTGTGCGCGATCGACGACGCCTGCTGTGCGCTGTGATCGCTTTGCACGACTAAAACGAGGAGTGAAACGAGTTAGTACGATGGACAGGCAAGGGTTACGGTGCAGCGGTGAGAACGCTAAACTACAGACAAGTGTGCAAGTGGTAGCGAGGACGACTAGACTAGACAAGCAAAGTGGCTTTTGGCTTACCACCGGAATCGATGCTTTTCGCGTCTGAAACGTCGGCGGCTATGGTAGTTGAGTGGTTATGAGCGAAATCGTCGCCACCGTAGCTGGAGGGAGTTGCGACGGAGTGACGTGGCGAAGTGGACGGTGTGGCAACGGAGTGTCGTGGAGAGAGAGAAGGCGTTGAGCGGTGGGGAGATTCGTTTTCGCTGTCGTCTGAAATTACAAAATTGCGCTACTACGGTCACTGCAAAGCGAGGAGAATCTACGGCGGCGTGTACTGTAGCCCCTAAATTGGGCCGCATCCTTACCAGTATCAGTGATTCTGCTCCTGCTAGACAGCGCGAACCTCTGGAGGTTTACCTTCTGTCGGTTGACTTGAGGAATGTTCCTCGAAGTGCTTCCGTTGCTTCCGCCGCTGTTTTGGCGCTGCGGCAGGAGATCTTTTGGTCGCGAGAAGTGAGTCCCATTTCCGTGATGTCTCCTGAGCGGAATGCCGCATTGCTTGAATTCTCCTTCGTTTGAGGAGGAAGACGAGCCCGCGTCGTCGTCATCGATGCTCATCGAACTCTGCACCTTCTCGTTCACCCAGCTAGGCGTGATTTTCGGCCTTGGCGAGCACTTGAGCCTCTGCTGCTGATCGCCGGGGAGGGGAAGAGGCCGCGACATCGGTGGTCCGGCGCTCTGATGACGACCGTTTGGGATGGCGCCGTTCATGTTGTTGTTGAACACCGAGGGCGGAATTGGCGTTTGCGACTTGCGCGCATGCATCCACATCCCTCCAGGACCGGTTGGCGTGGAATTCGCGGTGGGAGTACCGTGCACTGGCGACCGCTTCATCAGCGTGTAGGCCATCGTTGGGGAGTGCATGCCGTTCTCACTTGCAGGCCTGACGTAGTCCGGCATTTCGCGGTAGAACCAGGCGCCCGATTTTTTCCACATCTAGGAAAGCGAATTTCCGGTTATTAGAATGTCTACAGTAACCCTAAGACCCACTACCTCGCGGTACTCGCTGCAGATTTTGCACAGGAAGACGGTCTCTTTACGGCGATGGTCGAAGGTGTCGACGCCGCAATTTTTCTGGCACACGTACTAAAGATCACGAAATCAAGGTTACTGTAGTCTACGGTGCGAGACTCACTTTACGGCAGTCTAGACACATTGCAGCGTAGCTTTTTGAGGCTAGCAGCCCGAATTCGGTTTGGCACAGAAGGCACTGCGTTACACCGTTTCCTGTCGCGCGACTCCGCATTTTCTCCAATCGATCGACCATTCGACTGGAAAGGTCTCACGTTTAGACTGTCTTGACTGATTGATGAAGTAAACAAACCCGATGCGTTCCTGTTCATTGATTTTGCCGGCCTCAGCGCGCTCGAGCACCTTTCTGATTTGCTCTTGCTCTTCTTCGGTGATAGCGCCGGTTTGTAGTTTGGCGTTGGTTGGAGATCGGGCGGTGGATGTGCGAACGCTCCATCCGCTTTTCAATCTGTAGCGAATTCAGTTAAAAAAAGGTGAAAATAGAAGCTAAAAGAAAATACATTAATTGAAAAAATTCAACGTTAAAAACAGCTACTTCAAATAAGTTAAATTTCTGATTAAAATGGTATTAGCTGTTTTCTGAACAATCCTGTTGAAACCGCAAAAATATAGATAAACTTATTGCAAAGCATCACTGCTAACAAAGATAATTTGTCTTTAAAAATGTCAAAAAAAAACAAACAAGAAAAATGCTAAAAAAAACCTTTTCTACTTTGTGCCGTTAGGCTAAAAACGACAATGTATGTAGATGCTGTAATTGTAAACTCCATCAGTAATAGTATTAAATGAATGTAATATTCTCAATTTATCTCCGCACAAAAATTGGATTGAAAATAAAATTAGTTTCATTACAAAGAAAACTTGGCTTTCTGTCATTCATTCAAAAAAATTCCTTTATGTACTTATGAAGCGTATCAAACAGAGTTCAGTTCAGTCTGTTAAAATTTATGAAGACCATTTCATTAAGTTAAAAATTAATTTTTGAGAACAAAGAACTGTTGGCAAAAAATGGAAGCAAATACGCTAAAATTGAGATCCACAAACATGATAAAACCAACAAAAATGATTTAGCAGACCGAATTAACCGTTTCCGGATTAGATGAGCATTGGTCGTTTAAATACAAAGTTAAGTTAATAATTAAATATTTGCAATTAAATGTAGAATTTTGCTCTTGCGAACAAAAATTTGAACATTCAGAAATAAAAATCAAAAAATTGGGTTTTGTTTGTCTTCTGCTCAATAACAAACAACAAACCATGAAAAACAGCCACAAAAAATCTATTATTTAAAATCGACTTACTGCGCTCTGAGTTGAAGATGACGATCGCTCGGACAGACCCATCGATTCTGCGTTCCACCGATTTCCCAATCATTCATTAGATCTGAAAGTAAAACTGGATTATTTCCAACGTCATCGCCGACTCTCAAAAATCCATTAGCAAAGAATGTTTATTAAAGGGTGTTTGCTTGCGTTCGGGACGCTCACAAACACATAAACAGATGGAAATCTTTGAACTAAAAAGCTTTTGGCATCAAACGCCAATTCAATTAACGAACGAGCAAGCATGTAGTTATGCGTGTCCGCAAATCGTCGGTCGTTTGGCGCTCTAATTATAGGCAAACTAGTTTGCAATGCTATTATTATCGAAAGGCACGATAAAAGGGTGCTTGTGAATCCGTGGAACGCAGGTGCAAAAATTGACGGTTTGGGATGTTAAAGGGAATTGGTTATGAGCCTCCCACGTCTTTCAATTTAATCTGTTTGAACAATCAAATACGTGATCCAATAATTCTCGTAAAATCGCGTGTTTCTAATACAATAAAGAGAGCTTTTGCAGTTTCTTCTTGTCACTAGACTGTTAGGAATGAAAAGAATCGCCAAAAATGGTCAAAAAAACAATGACACTTGTTGGTTAAACTTATTTCTTGTCTTCAATTACACGTTGCAAACCGCTGCAATAATGCAATACAAACAATATCGCTGCAAAAATTCCAACTCTCGGTCAACTTTCTCGGGTCAAAAATTTGCTATAAATTTGTTAAAATTGTCTTTAAAATTATTGCGGACACAAAGCCGATTTGCCGAAGCGAATTTTTTTGTTTTCTTAGAAACGTTGGAAACTATATTGCTGCAAATTATACGGAAAATCGGTCAATCCGTCCCGAGGCAAAATTTAGCAACACGCCTTTTACATTATTGCAAACACAAAGACAAGTTTTCTTAAAGTTATGCTCAATTTTAGGTCTATTGTCAACTTCCAAAAATTGCTTAGCTTGCTAAGCAAGGGGCTTGGATGTGGCCGAAAATTGCTAAAAGGTTTTTCTTAAGAGAGAATTCAAAAAGACTAAAAAACGTCATTTCGTTTACAAGGAGCAGTTTTTAACATTGTCTTGTGTTCATGTGTTCATTGTCCAAGCCCCTTGTTTGCCGCTTGCACACAAATTTGAATGAATTGAAAGAGAAAACGTTTCTCTGCGTAGTTAAAATTCCCTCACTTCCCATCGAGCCAAATCAAAAAATTAAAATAAAATAGATGCTCAGAGTGATACTCAATTGTGCCTTTATTGTTCCACAAATAAAATCAGCCCAAGAAAGGCAAATTCATTTGTACGGCTCCTTAGGAAAAAGCTCAAAATACCAAAAACTGCCACGTCAGGCCACATCCAAGCCCCTTGTTTGCCGCTTGCACACAAATTTGAATGAATTGACGAAAGAAAGCGTTCCTTTGCGTTGTTAAAACTCCACTGCTAATGTTTTTGTTTTTCTGTTTTTATCGAATTTCACGAAACTGCTGAAATTATGCTGAATTGTGCCTCAAAAACTTATTCCAAAACCCGCAAATTGATTTGTTAGAAGGCAACTTAGAAGAAGGCCTAATTGACCAGAAATCGCTTTACCAGAAAATTAACTTAAATAAATAAAATAAAAAATTATTTTAAAAAAATCAAATTAAAATAACGAGTTTCAAATGAATCTGCGTCAACAATCGATTATGTTGCTGGTCGCGCACACTTGTCTTTAACACAAAAAGCTGGATTTTGCAGTACACCGGACAACCAGCAGACAACCATCTCAAAAACAATTTTTTTTTCTCACTAATCATAAATCAGTCCACAAATAACGCAAATTGATTGTGGAAGAGAAAGCCGAAAACACCAAAAAATGAAAAAAATTAAAGAGAAAATTCAAAAAGACTAAAAAACGTCATTTCGTTTACAAAGATCAGCTTTTAACAATCATGTGTTCATTGTCCTAGTCCCTTGTTTGCCGCTTGCACACAAAATTTGACATTTCCTTGAATGAATTGACGAAAGAAAGCGTTCCTTTGCGTTGTTAAAACTCTACTGCTAATGTTTTCGTTCCAAGACCGACTCAATGCTCTCCATCGTTTCTGTTTCCATCGATTTTCACGAAACACCACACACGACGTCGACAAAAACAACTTTTTCTTTCTGCGCTACTTCGTCGGCAGCGACATTGAGTATATTAATGAGGCATTACGTTTGTTTTCTTGAGCGCTCCCTCGCTCTGTGACGTCACATTACTTGGAACATGTTTAAACTGCCGCGATCTCCGTTGCGGGACTGTTGAAAGAGAAACAAAGTAAACAAAAAAGAACATTGCCGTGCATCCTACGCGCGCGCAACACACAAAACGATGGAAGAAATGGGCAAATTGTGGTTATTTCCTCATAACACTTAAATTGTTTGCTTTGAGCAAGGAAACTTGATAGAAAAACAGCCAAATTAGTTTTTCAGCTCCGAGGGAGATGTTGAAAACTGAGCGCGAGAGGGAGAAGAATGGATGCTGACAAGGAATAAAGAAAGAAGGAATGGACAGATCGGCCTAATAAATCAAATTTTTTTATAGTGTTGTTTGCCAGATTTAAGATTCAAGAAGCTCAAACCGAATTTAATTTAAAAGACAAAAAATCGAATTTTTAAAAAATGTTAATAATTTAATGATATTTCGATTTTTGTTAAAAATTTAATAATTTTTCAAATTTTCTTTAAAATTAAATTATTTTTTGAAACTTTTTAAAAATTAAAATTTTATATGCAAGTAGAAACGATTACACTTGATGAACGTTTCAGTTTTGCAATACCAGGTTACAAAAATGCTGGTTCAAATGCAGTTGTTTACAGAAAATACTGAAAAGAATTAATTGAATTGAAAGAAACTCGCAAAAAATAAAATTTTTTAATATTTACTGAAAACGGCTAAAATAAATTAATAAAATTCTCAGGTAATTTGATGCGAAAGCTGCAAATTTTAACAACTGAAAAGAACAAACGTCATACATTCGTTCTTCATCCTTCGACAACGACTCGACTAACCAATGTGTGGCTCTACAACCGTTGTCGAGGAATCCAAAAATGTCATTTTCTCCAGTAATATCAAAGAGATTACGGTATTGTTCTCTCTGTTTTTACCTAAATATACCCCGTTGGGAATTATTTAAACTCCGCTGGCATTTTCAAGTGAAAAGAGGTGACTAATCGCGCAAAGGCAAAAGTCGGAAAGCTTACTTTTCAACAACGGCGCTCGCATGCCGACATTGACGACATTTACGTAAGCATGCGAGAGCGACTTGGAATACGGTATTAGACAGAAAAAACAACTGAAAATCAAGATGTTCCTTTATCTTTTGAGGGCGCGCGCCTGTGACGTAGCTACAGTACTGCTGAAGACATTTTTCGTGGAATTCGTTTTTTAGACTAATTAGCTTCGTTCAAAAGTTTAAAAAACACATTTCCAGACAAAGTGGCTTCTGGAAACGTTCTGGATGGAGGTGTTTTTGGCTAACAAATGAACTAACAAAAATTCTAATAAAAGATTTTGTAAAGTTCGCACATTCATCCCGGCTGTTTTGTGGAAAGGTTTCAAAACGTCAGTGGTTTATGGCTGTTTGACGTATCAGAATGAGTAGGAAGCGCCGTTTTTAGGGATTAGTAAAGTTCGTACGGTATTACAACTTAAAAAAAGCGTAGGATCATATAAAGTGTCAGTGGAAGACGTCACATGTTCGGTCAGACTAAAATCGGCGTTCCTGTTAATGTGTGCTTCGTTAAAGATCAAACGCAGCCCAAGGCGATGTCCAAAGTGCTACAGTAGTCCTTTTGCTGCTCATTTTGCCGCTCTCTCACAAGTATAACCCACTCGAATTGATACCGCCAAAAAGTGTAATTGGCTTACGCGACGACGACCATTAGTGAACGTCATCCGTTTAGCCTCTTCTAGCAGCGCAGAATACTGAACCACCAATTTGCTTCGCGCTTCAAAGCCGTTTTTTGTGCGTCATTTACACGTCTGCATGTGTGGCGTCATCAGCTTACTGCTGCTCACTTACCAAAACGCCCAAAAAACCGCCTTTGCCGCCTCCAATCTACATACTCAAGCGCCTCTCGTTTGCTTAGTCCCTGACAGCCACAGAAGCAGCAGCAGCAGGAGCATGAGCACCGCTGCTAATTCGGTTAAATTGCGGCTGCGGCGACGGTGGCAACGTCGAAAATGGAAACGACGCGCACACAAATCGATCGTTGCAGGATATCGCGTGACAGCGCGCGCGCGAGTCGCATCTCGTCGCCGCTCCTCACCGCCGCTTTTACTTTCACCAAGATTGTCTTTTGTCTTCGTTTTTCACACTTCCGAGAGGCGAAAGGTGCGGGTGCACTTTACCGGCACAAATAGCCCCGGGACACGTATGAGAGGAGAGCGAGCGCCAAGTGGTTGAATTTTAAGTGGATGAGAACAGAGTGCAAGAGGAAGACGATTGCTGGTTTGGTAATTACTGGAGAGCAGAAAAAGAGACGCAAAAAGGATAATTGAGTTTGGAAATGACCGGATGGTAAGGAAACGGTTCAAAAAATGGACAATTTGGATTTTTCTGTCAATTACGGCGCTAGAGAATCATTAATATCTCGAATTTACTCATAAAATAACTCTGGTTTGAGGCGTTGCAATAAAATCCGAGATTAAAAAGGTTCTGCGATTGAAATGACCTATAAACAACACACAGATACGGCGTTTACCATAACTGTCAGCTCTAAATTAAACACCACAACTGGTCGTAAGTAACGTTTTTATCGTGTAATTCGATTAAACCATTTAGGAAACAGAAACACAATCAAATTAGAGGCCAGTAAAAGTAGTACGCACCTAGAAATTAGCGGAAAAATCTATTTTCGGTTCGCAATCAGCAAAGGTGCAATTATTAAAAGTTGAATTATTCATATTCATACTGTATATTCAAAAATCAGGCTTTCTGAATCTATTCTGCACTGTTTGCAGTCTAATTTTGACTTCAAAAATGGCACACGCTTCTGGGTCCTTTGTTGTGGTAAACAAATGTTCTGCTAAGCCAGAATTACGGTAGTTTAGTGTAAGTAAATCACTCGGTTGCATAGAAATCGAGACTTTCACTTCCGGCGTCTTTTAAACGTCGTCTACGTATACTATGCCAATATTCAAAACGTCATACGTTTGGATTCAGATCAGCAAAGATCTGAGCGAGCCCAAAATCCCCAAATTACGGTTAAAATCTCCACCTTACCGATATAGTATTCCGTGTTGCTCTCCCGCAACTCAATATTCGGCGAAGCACCGGCGATGCCAACCTTCCGACAAGGCATCAGCAAATGCGTCTGATTCGCATTTGTCATCAGTTCGGCCATCGCCGACGCGGACGAGATCTTCGACTGAGAGCTCTGTTTCCGCGAACGGAAAAGCGAGGAACTTGAGGTGGACGCCGCGACTCCCGACGCGATCATGTCGGTCACGCTGGTCGTCATGCGAATGGTTGGCTGGGTTGGGGGAATAGGGGGTACGATAATGCGGGACCGTTTCTTTTGTTGCATTTTGAGGTGTTAGAGCTCCTCCTCAGGCTGATGACAGGCTGGATTAGGCGAGGATAGAGCAGCAGCAGCAGCAGCCACAGAAAGAAGGACTGAATTTCAGAGGACAAACGGAGCTCCAGAAGTAATTGTAAATATGCTAATGTGAAGAAGGGGGTCGGTCCTGCGGCGACGAACACCGAAGCAGCTCGGGGAAGAACACGCGCACGCGTGTGTTCAAGGCGCCACCTCCTCTCGCGCGCTCTTCGACGTCAGCAACGCGTCAGCGTGTGCTGTTGGGAGCCCTGAAGCGAATCGATAGCGCGCGCTCGAGTGAGGAGGAGAACTCTAATGGGTTTGTCTCGCTTGCTTTAACCGCGTGCATTCAAGGTAGAAGACCTGAAGGAGCCAAAAGGGGATTTTGGTTGTTTTGCGCCGAAGCACCTGTGCATGTGTGAGTGTGACAGCGTGGAAAGAGAGAGAGAAGCTAATTAAGATGGAGCCCATTTAAGGCACTTCTGTGCTGCTGCGTTGTGTGGGTAAACAAGGTAAAGCGAGAAGAGCGAGAGAGAGACGTTGTGTTGCTCGCGCAGGGGGCCATTAGGAAATTGGGAAAAACGGAAAAAATAGGCGCGTTTTTGGGGAATTGTTCTCTTTTCGGGAGAGAAAGGAGGCTGTGTGCGAAGCTCCGATTGGGAGTTTTGAGCGGAAAAACGGTTAGAGTCAGTTGGTAGTTAGAGTAATGAGTGTTTTTTGAAACAAGAAGAAGATGAAACAAGGAATTGCAAAACAAGGTATTAAAGTTGGGTTGATCACACGATAGCCTGTTGAGCAGCTGGATCTTTGACTGAAATGAGTATAGGAAGAGCAAAACTAAAGTAAACAAAGCTACATTTGCACTCTGTCTAGGTCGAAAGGCCAGACCAGCATGACCAATCGATTTTAGTCCGTTTTTCGGATACTAGAAGCCATTATGATACACGGTTGACAGTGTTCAGCTATAGTCGCTATTTTAGACAAATAATTAGCTGAAAAATTCAGTTTTTTTTCAGCCAAGATAAGTGCACTAGGAGTGCACTTTGCAACATTGTATGATTGCTTCCAAATAGACACATTAGATGAAGATTGTAGTCATTGCATTGTATTCCATTATAGCTTCAATCAAGCTTCAAACAACAGCTATGTTTCAAGCTAGCCGGCTTGTTTCCTCAACCAAAAAACTCAAACACCTGTTGGTAAAATTTGTGAGCTTGATCTCAATTTTATAGCTGTTTTGACATGGCTATACCATGAAGTAACTAGCGATTAGTCTGGGTGAGTCAGCAGCAATCAAAACAGCCGCGGAACAGGTGAAGGCAACAAATTTGCGGTTTTTCAGGGTCTGGAATCGGTTGTTCTTCTCTTAAAAATGTGTAAAACGCTCATGCTGGATCAAAAATTTAAAAGTTTGACTAAACTTTATTGCCCTTTTAGGACATTGTGAAAATTCTCTAAAACCAGATTGAGACCAAAGAACCAGGATTTAAATCCGAAAATAGTCAGAGGAAGCCTGAGGCTGCGGTTGAACTTTAACGGCTTTAATTCTTCTTAAATCATTTCATAAGAAAACGGAAACAACCGCTTGGGACCTCAAAAATGGCGGAAAACTTCCTTAAAAACCAGAATTTATAAACTGTTTTCGTTAAACTTTTGCGGAACTGCCATGACGCAATAATTAAAGTTTCTGATCTTTGCTGCTTTCCAGCGTTACCGCGTTTCTCCCGAACTAAATTTGTAGGTGAAGCCAACAAATGCAAAGTTTTTCAGGCTTCAGGAGATTGATCTTCTTCAAAAAATGTTACCAGCAGAATAGTGTACAACAGCAGGTCAAGGTCAAAAATTTGAATTTTCAGGCAATTACTGAGCTTTAATGCCCATTTCAGAACACTCAAAAAAGGAATTAGACCAAGGAACCAGGATTAATATACGAAAGTAGTCCGAGGAAGCCTGCGGCTGCAGATGCCCTTCACACTCTCACATTGAGAAGAACGAAAAAAAAACGTTGGCAACCTCAAAAATGATTGAAAACCTCCTTAACCGTAAAACCCGGAATTTATAAAGTGTTTTTTTAAACATTATTTCACGTTTTCTTTAAACTTTAACGGAACTGCCATGACGTAATAATTAAAGTTTTTGATCTTTGCTGCTTTCCAGCGTCACAGCGTTTCTCCCGAACGACCATTGTGCCTTTGGGAGCGTCGCGCCGTCTTTAATCTTTCAAGTTCAGGCGGTGTTTGCTTGCTTTCAGCTAAAGCAGCTTCGCTGAGTCACAAATTGCTCGCCAATTGAACCAAAGATTGACTTTTCACAAGATTCTCATGTTTATGTTTACAGTTGTGGGCCTTTATCCTACAGTATGCTTAAAGGTGCGTGGAGAGTCCATTGAGATCATCCTCAGAATAGCCTAATTCTCCGGTGGTTTATGGGCGCCTGAAGCCAAAGACTAGGCGCACGCCTTTTAGAAGAGATGGAATACTCTAATTAACCCCTGAATTAATGATAGGACCATTTTTTTAGCCCAAATAACACTCTAATCAACACCCATAAACCACTGATGTCGAGAGTCCTAATGGACTCGTGGGTCCGCAGAGGCGAGAAAGTTCCGGAAATAGCCAATCATGCGGATAATGATCGCTCGAAATTAATCTTCCGTTTTCGCATGTTTCCTTCTCGTGTGCTCGAGGCGATATGCGGAATTTGCAGGAAGTGGGAAGTGGATTGTTGTGTTTGCACAGCGCAGCAGGTGATTGTGGGCCAAAGATTGTCAACATTGGGTTGTTGAGCGAGGAATAGGCGCCGAAGTGAGGGCAAAGCAAAGTGTAACCGCGGAATAGGAGACTGCTACCGTAATCGCGGTAAAATTTGTGGCCCCAGAGGTTAGTCAAATCAATAATGAAAACGTTTAAAGGTTGCCGGCACGAGATTTTCCGTTTACACTCGGCTTGTTTAGCCAAAAAAAAGCGGAAAATTTGAGGCCAACGCACAGGGTGAAGTAGCTCCCATCAGCAATAGACTGCTACCGCAACCTTTGTAAAATCTGTGTTCACATTGTTATCCAAATTTTTCTCATTCCATAATGAAAGAGAAGACGATTAAAGGTTGCTGGATATGAGATTTCCATTTAACAAGCTTAAAATACCGTAACTCTAGATTAGATAATCTTAAATTTCGGTTTGCATTGCTTTCCGAACCATTCAAATTCCTAAATTTCCCAAGAAGTCGAACTTCTCCACACCGTAGCTTCCAGAAGCGTCTAAAACGCACTGCAGAAGCTCTTGTCGATTCAAGTACACCTATTAACTCTGATTTATCTCCACACATTCCATGTCCTCTTCCCGCTCGCCTCATTTCGCATTCGCGCAAATTTCTTTATCGCGAGAACACCAGCGCGCGTGTTTTTGCTTCCGGCGCGTAGTCGCAGTCGCCATTTACGTCGACGCCGCGTTCTCACGTATGCCTGTGGATGTTTTTGTTGGCGACGGAGGACAAGACATTGACAAGTGAAAAAACAACGAAAAACGAGACGGCTTAGCGGGAGAGAGCGAAGAAAAACAAGGGATTCGAAGAAAGTTTTGTTAAGAAATGAATTTTTGGACTTGAGAATGAGGAGCGGGAACGTGGAAAATGATCAGTTTTAGCACGAGTTGGAGAACTCGGTGAAAAACGTCTATTAAAAGATGTTGCTTATTGTAAAGCGGACAAGAACATCTAAGCGATAACTTTTGATTTTTGAAGCAATTATAATCGAAATACGAAAAGAATGAAATCTCCAATCGCCAGAATCCAAAAATGTTTTCTTTTCTGATTTTTGATGTCACTACAACTTTAAATGTGCGGGAATGCATGTAGATGATGAACGAAACACGTGTGATAAGAGCGCAAAAAATCGCGACGTTGATCTCTTTCGATAAATCTTGGCTTTAAATTTCTAAAAAAAAATGTGAAATATTGCACGTCGGCGAGTTCGTCAAGACACTTTAAAATGCATCTGTAGGTAGCAAACTCTTTCTACCCATTACAATTTTAGTGATTTTGCCACTAAAATTCAATTTTAATCTACCGTAATTCTACAACTTTTCACAACAATACACAAAAATTAAAAGAGCGGGATCAAGAGCAACGTAGCTGGTTTCTCGTTTTTCCAGGTAACAGGTACTTAGTAAATTCTAGAAAATTATGAATGAAAGGTAACAAAAGTTTTGTAAGCAGAGGGCATTTTTCAATAATTGCCTCATTGAATTTTAGGAGTAATTATGGATTGAAACATGTCATTGATGCTCCTATTTGTAAAATCAACTATAAAATGGAAAACTTTATCAAAAAAGACCAATTTATTTGCGATTCTCCTGGCGTGAAATTGTTTAAAAAAAGAAACAGTTTGGAACAGTAGCAACCAAAAAATAGAGTCTTTTAGGAGTTTGTCATAGAGACCCAAGATCAAAAATTTCGTTGCTTAACTACGTGATCACGGCCCTCAGATTTTAGGCAGCATCGGCAATCAGTTTCAAACAAAACATTCTACTGGATCTAATAGTTAAGCCGTTTATATCAAAAATACATAGTACTGACCAAAAAATTGTTTATCTGTTTGAATTTCATTGTTTTCAACTTGAGAAAAGTCCGGTTGTCTGATCGGATGCCAAAAATACTTAGTTAATTATTTAAAAAATTTTATAAAATTTTTTAGTAGAGTCAACACGCATTCAAAAATTCAAGCTAAAATTCAAAGTTTACAACATTTCGAAATCTACGGCAAAAGACAAATGACCGCACAAACGTGGCAAAAATTTTCCAATTAGAGTCTTTTGCCGTAGATTCGAATGTTGTAACTTTGAATTTTAGCTTGAATTTTTGAATGCGTGTTGACTCTACTAAAAAATTTTTTATAAAATTTTTTAAATAATTAACTAAGTATTTTTTGGCATCCGATCAGACAACCGGACTTTTCTCAAGTTGAAAACAATGAAATTCAAAACAGATAAAACAATTTTTTGTCAGTACTATGTATTTTTGATATAAACCGGCTTAACTATTAATCCAGTAGAATTTCTTGTTTGAAACTGATTGCCGATGCTGCCTAAAATCTGAGGCCGTGATCACGTAGTTAAGCAACGAAATTTTGATCTTGGTCTCCATGACAAACTCCTAAAAGACTCTATTTTTTTCGTTGCTACTGTTCCAAACTGTTTCTTTTTTTAAACAATTTCACGCCAGGAGAATCGCAAATAAATTGGTCTTTTTGATAAAGTTTTCCATTTTATAGTTGATTTTACAAATTGAGCATCAATGACATGTTTCAATCCATAATTACTCCTAAAATCAATGAGGCATTATTGAAAAATGCCCTCTGCTTACAAAACTTTGTGTTAACTTTCATTCATAATTTTCTAGAATTACTAGGTACCTGTTACCTAAAAAAGCGAGAAACCAGCTACGTTGCTCTTGATCCCCGCTCTTTTAATATTTGTGTGTTGTTGTGAAAAGTTGTAGAATTACGGTAGATTAAAATTGAATTTTAGTGACAAAATCACTAAAATTGTAATGGGTAGATAATTTAGTTAGTTTGCTACCTACAGATGCATTTTTAAAGTGTCTTGACGAACTCGCCGACGTGCAATATTTCACATTTTTTTTAGAAATTTAAAGCCAAGATTTATCGAAAGAGATCAACGTCGCGATTTTTTGCGCTCTTATCACACGTGTTTCGTTCATCATCTACACGCATTCCCGCACATTTAAAGTTGTAGTGACATCAAAAATCAGAAAGAAAACATTTTTGATTCTGGCGATTGGAGATTTCATTCTTTTCGTATTTCGATTATAATTGCTTCAAAAATCAAAAGTTATCGCTTAGATGTTCTTGTCCGCTTTACAATAAGCAACATCTTTTAATAGACGTTTTTCACCGAGTTCTCCAACTCGTGCTAAAACTGATCATTTTCCACGTTCCCCGCTCCTCATTCTCAAGTCCAAAAATTCATTTCTTAACAAACTTTCTTCGAATCCTTGTTTTTCTTCGCTCTCTCCCGCTAAGCCGTCTCGTTTTTCGTTGTTTTTTCACTTGTCAATGTCTTGTCCTCCGTCGCCAACAAAAAACATCCACAGGCATACGTGAGAACGCGGCGTCGACGTAAATGGCGACTGCGACTACGCGCCGGAAGCAAAAACACGCGCGCTGGTGTTCTCGCGATAAAGAAATTTGCGCGAATGCGAAATGAGGCGAGCGGAAGAGGACATGGAATGAGTGGAGATAAATCAGAGTTAATAGGTGTACTTGAATCAACAAGAGCTTCTGCAGTGCGTTTTAGACGCTTCTGGAAGCTACGGTGTGGAGAAGTTCGACTTCTTGGGAAATTAGGAATTTGAATGGTTCGGAAAGCAATGCAAACCGAAATTTAAGATTATCTAATCTAGAGTACGGTATTTTAAGCTTGTTAAATGGAAATCTCATATCCAGCAACCTTTAATCGTCTTCTCTTTCATTATGGAATGAGAAAAATT
>MQUG01001703.1:0-19237 GCA_007213375.1 Steinernema feltiae | reverse complement strand
TATTTCCGTTCCAGGCAAACCCCACGGGCTCACCGAATAAATTCAGAGCAAATCGTTCGTCCACTATCCTCGATGGCGGGTGCGCGATGCTCGAGCCCGAGGAAGAGCAGGAACACTAAATTATTTCACCTTGCCCAAATGGATTTCCGTTTATCGGTTTATGGAATGAATGCTCCTGCACCGAAGGCCTCAAATGTATAACGTTAGTCGGTAGTAGATGCATTACTGAAAAACTACTACAGACAGTTATCAATTTAGGAGAACTAATAACAATAAAATAACAACAAACATAGAAACATTCAAAGAAAAATCCTATTCTTAAACTCTGAATTTTTAACAAACAAAAACAGACGGAGCGATTAATCAAGCTCATCGTCATCCTTGGGCTTCATTTCAGGTGTGCTCTCTTCGCTCTTCTCGACCTCCGAGGAAAACTCACTGCAGCTTTCAGTGTTGTCGGAGCTGGCCTTTGGCACAGAGATGAAGATGATGCCATTTAAGATGTTCAGAATTTCAAGAATAGCGGGGACCGTAGGATGAGGAAGCTGGAAGTGAGTTATTGAGAGCACTTCAATAAAACCAAACAACTTACAGGTTGCGGGATCAAATCGGCAAAGTTCTGGTTGTTCACCTTAGAGTGAGCCTGATTGATGCGCTTCTGGAACTTGACCGCCTCTCGAGTGTAGTGCCTCAGGTTCTCACCACTCTCCTTCGCCCTCTCGTTCTCGTTTCCAAAGGTCTGTACGTACACGTCATATGCAGAGCGCTCAAGCTGGAGCGCTTGACGGAAATCACCACGCTCGGAGTTGACACGGGCGAGAAGCTGTTGAATGATAGCGGTCTTAAGGTTCTTGCTTGAACCCATAAACAGGTCATGGAGAATCTTCGAATTTTCGATGTACTTGTACGCAACGTCATGCTCGTTTATGGCATACAAAATGACTCCGATGTTCGCCTGAACCAAATGGAATGAAACATAAATCCTTTAAGCTTGTAGACTTACATCAATCTGCGACATCAAAGGGTGTTGCTCACCGAAAGCGAGCAGAAGAAGGTACCTGGCGCGGTACAAAATCTTGAGAGCAGCCGGGATCTTCAAAGTTGCAAATGCAAAGTGGGCGAGTTGAATCTATACAAGCGTATGGTTTATCCGAACCAGAAATAAATGATCACTTACGTAGTCGGTAATAGTTTGGGAGTGATCGAGACCCAAGCACCTCTCAGAGGTGGACAAAGCTTGTGTGATGGTTGAACGCTTCCTGAGGTTCGCCAAGAATGTAGGCGATGCGCGCAAGCAATCGCAAACATTGTGCCATATCAGGATGGAGAGATCCATAGACGCTATTCATCAAATTGAGCGCCTACGGCAACGTGCTTCGTAACTAGCGCGGAACTGTCCTTGTTGCATCTTGGCTTGACCAGCAACAAACAAGTTGGTCGCATCGCGCGCTTTCTTGTCAACGTGCTTCACGATGGGTACCATGTTGTGGACATCCTCGTCGGAGAACGGCTGTCGTGCCTTGGTGGTGTCCAAGTTGTAGTCCTGGAATGAGAGATTACAGCATTGTCACTAAAGTCTGAAAGTACCTTAGAGACCAGCTGGACTCCAACCATAATGCAGAATCGACGAAGCAGAGCCGTCTTTGAGATACCGTGCTTGTCAACGAAAACTTCCGCAGTTTCGTCATCAATAGAGTAGCCAAAGTAGGATTCGCAATCGGCGCGTAGCTTCTTCCAGAAATCCTTAGCCGTAAACTGTTTCCACTCGTCGTTGACTTTGCGACCGCCAAAGTAAGATCCACCTGAAGCGTTCGACTGTCCGCTCTTCTTCTTGTTCTTCTTATTGGACTTCTTGACGGGTTCCTCGCTACTATCGCCTTGAGGAGAGGCTCTTCCGCTTGATGACGGCTGCGCTCCGAAGGCGCAGTTCAAGAAGTGAGCAACGGCAGCGCCAAACTGCTCGGTGCGACGTCTTGGAGGTACGGCCTGATGATGTGCTTGGCGGAGCGACAGAACAGCTCCATGAGGCAAGACGGCGCAGGTAAACGAGCTGCTCAACGTCGACCAAGCAGCGCGCAAACCTTCCAATGTATCGAACGTTGATACCTCGGGCATGGAGGGCTTCCGCGAGGCCTGCACCGTCAACAGGAGTGAGCTGTTGTTGAATGCAGTCACGGATGAAGTGAGGCAACTGGTGCATGAGCAAGAACTCGGCAGCTTCAGCAACCAGCTTCCGCTGCTTTTCCAAAGTTTCTTGATCAACATGCTGCACGTAATCGCAGAAACAATCCGGATTGAAGCGCATCTCAAAATCATCATCACGTGTAGAGCCAGCAATCTTTGCAGCTTCAGCCAAAATCTAGAGAAGATCCTACCATTTTCTCGTCTTGCAAAGTGAATTACCTTTTCGTGGACTCCGAAATGTTATCTTTCTGTTCAGAGGCTTCGATAACCGTTCTTGCGTCCTCGGTAAAGTCAATGTTTGAAGCGAATTGTTCAGGTTCTTTCTTAATCGAATTTTCAAGAGAGCCTTCTGGAGCAGCAGCCAATTCCAGCTTGTCCATATCCTCGTTAAGGGCCTCAGCCTGATTTTTGTTCCTTATTTGGTTGACACGCAAGGCAGCGACTCTCAGGTAAGCCATGTAGCGATGCTCCACAAAGGCATCGACCAACTCGTGGCGAAGAGCAGCCAGCTTGTGAGGGAACTTGCGAGGATAACCCTCGCTTTTTACTAAGTGAGCGGCTTCAGGAATATCCAAGTAGTTAACATCAGGAGGAAGGGTTCGCAGAAGATCCAAAACGTAGTAGCGTCGGTCGTTACCAATAATACCCTAGAATATGAACCTAAATTTTGAAAAGATCTCCCTGGGAACAAACCTTTGTTTCGAAAGACGAATACAGCTCGACTTCTTTGTCATCATCTTTGCCGCTCTTCACTGTGTGCGGTTCAATGCGAAGGATTTCAGCTGGCTTCTCCAAAAGCTTGTTGTACTCTTCATTTCCGATGATGGTTTTTCCAAAGTCAATCGATCCATAGACCACCGACTGTTCCTGTTCGCGTTCAAGAATACCCGGAATAATCGATTGAGCAGTGATACGGTAACCCTTATAGTCAACAATGACCATCCCAAGAGTGAACAGCTTCGACGAGTCGATCGCTTGATAAGCGCGTACACCGTGAAGGTCGTTGGTGGTTGCAACATGAGCAGCAGCGTCACCACCAAGCTCCTAAATCAGGAGATAACAGCATAGCCAGCAGATCTACGTTTCTCACCTTATAGTGGTCCTTCACGTCAAATCCCAATGAGAAGAAAATGTTGTTCCAGATGTACATGTGTGTACGCGACTCATCTCCGGGATTGATGGGAACAACATTTCCATCAACGACCTGTTGGGCTCCTCGCACAGCGGCAGCGACAAAGTCGGTGTGGACCTTGAACATGGCACGTTCACGCACAAGACGCTCCTGGTAGGTTTCGCGAGGGAGCTCGTGGGTGGTCTGGATCTCCTCGTTCCAATCACGAATCTGCCCAGGAACGATGTCCTCCATACCGAGCTTGTGGGGCTGAGTGTAGTCTTCCGATCGGAGGTAGTCATCGGTGTTGTCCTGGTTCTGCACAGACCACGCATAGGTCTGGTAAGGAGTAGGCAGCTTCTCAAAGCCATTGCGCTCGAGACGGCGCTTGATCAAAACAGGGAAGCTCTTCTTGAAGGTTGAGCTGACCAAGGTGAGCAGCTCCACAAGAGAGTGGTAAGTTTCCTTGAATTGAGAAGATGGAGTTGGCTTGAAGGCTGCGTCTGTCGAAGCGTTGACGTAGAATCCGCGAGTGGTGGCAGTAATGTGGAAACGGCGACCTTCCATGGTGTCCACGAAGAGGTAGAGAACATCACCACGCATCTTACGAGGGCCAGGAGGAGGGTTGAACGAAGAGACAGCAAGGTTGCGCACTACATTGATGACGTTTTCCTTGGTTTGAGGAGGAAACAGAGGATCCAAGGGACGTTCTTGAGAACCCGGCAGCAAGTAGCTGGGCGGTAGAACTTCGCCAGCCTTGTCAATTTTCCTGTCTTCATCCGTTTTCAAAGAGTTGATGTAGCTCATTGAAGCGCATTCACGGCCAAATGCCGCATCTGAGTTGTCACAACTGCGGCACAAATCGCGCACGTGACGGAGGTGAATACGAACATCGCGTAGAGAATATTGCTCTGAAATTGCCGCGTTTAATTCAGAAGCAACGCGGAGATGGTTGCGCACCTTCAACAACTTTGATAGTGGATCCGCTCTTCAAGTTTTCCACACTTCGCAGCTCAGTAAATCCATCGATCGGCTTTCCCTCGAACTGCAAAGAGAAGCAAGTTCGGTGACAGGATGACTCGCGATCCAGAAGCACGTGCTGGAGCTCTTGCGCCATCTCGCCGGTGTTGACGTGAACGTCAACTTCCTCGCTGTTGGGCAGCTGCAGGTGCAGAGTGATTGTTGCGGTCGGATCTTCCTCCTCGACCGAATTTTCTAAAATAAATCATCAGTCACAATGCAGGCCACGAATCTGATTGTCTTACCAACGATGGCAACGGCATCAGAGGGGGTGACAGAACGCTGCGAGTCGGGCGTGATGCTCTCGTGACCGGAGTCGTCGATAGTCGCTGTTGAGGAGGCTGCGGCGGCGTCTTCAGCGGCGACCACGGTGTCCACGTCGTGTTCACCCATTCTCTGAAATTGCCAAAACAATAAATCGTTGAGCAATGATCTGCACGCCGCGACAAACTAACAATTATGTATATAGCACACGCAACAACTGACCGGACGTGTTCGAATGACCGCAGCTCACGCAACGCGAGTTTTTGAAACAGCAAAATTTTGCACATCAACAATACTAGGAAATTTCACACTATATTTGATTTGCACGTCGCTGGGACGCGTCAGGCAGACATTAGACAGCTGCGTGGAAGGGGGAAGTTGCCGGGGAGAGTGGCGGAGAGTCGCACGTCGAGTGGAATGTTGCAAACGCCGAATTCGGCTTATCGGAGGCCCGGCGATGACCTTCGTTGGCTTATTCGACGAGTTTATCGCGTTGAGTGAGTACAAGGGTCAGCAGCACATTTGTGGGGAACTCAGGGTCCAAAGATTCGGCCTTTTCTGGTTGTTGATGCCCGTTTAAGAACGACTTGAAATCAATTCCATGTGATTGTGAAGTCGCGAGGGTTGCTGCTAGTGCAAAAGAAGGTCTCAATTGTTTTCCGCCTCGTTTCTGTGCTATTTTGGCGATTCTAGAAAGCAATGCACGAACAATTAGCGCCGGTTTGTGGTTCGTAATGACAAATTCAACAATCTGATGCAACAAATAGCGCTTGATAGGGTTTACTGAGTTATTTAATCTACAAAGAAGGGTCAGCGCGCGAACAGGAAACTCCGGGACCACAGATTTGCAACTTTTTCATCATCGATCACGCGCATTTGTCAAAACTGCGTTTCGGCGGCATTGGGAAGGGCCTTTATGTGTTAAAATCAATTCCACACGCTCCCCGGGACCGCCTATGAGGGCAAGTAGAGTTTTTTGTGCACATTTTGCCGAAATTGAGCCAGCGATCAGGTAACAAACGACGAATTCAATTACCCAAGGCAAGCGCTACCTGCAATTGTTTTTAAGCTCTTTTCCACCACTTATCACGCTTTCTGGGGAAGAAGCGCGGTGCCACAGGTGTAGATTTGACCAGTGTCTTATAATGTCGCTGCTACGACTATCACCGATTAGCGTTCCTTCGCTTGAATTATCTCATCTAAGCGCCGCATAGCGATAGCTTCTATGTCTTATGCGCCGCTTCCCTCGGCTTATCTGGGTAGGATAACAGGATATAACACGGGATTAGGAGCGCGCGAGCAGCTTACGGTCCACAGATTCGGCTTTCGAGAATGCTTAGGACTAGAAGATCGGCAAAACAAGGCTTATATCTCTCCAAAGCGCCTAACATTGCCACTACTCGAACAATTAGCTTCTCATAGATCGGTCCAAAGTCCTCAAATTTCACAAGATAAGCTAATTTTAGACCAATAGCGAGGAGCGTTTGCGTCGCACGAAACACGTTCACAACCGATGGATCTCCACGCGGAGACTGCGCGCGAGAAACCGGTTCTCGCTGATCGCAACATTAGCAATTGACCTTATCGTGTCTCCGCCGCTGCAAAGCCGCGCGCCGCTCTTTTTGTGACTCCGCCAGGACCCAATCACCGAATGAGGCAACAGAAGCATCAGCAGCAGCGTTGTCGGATCACATTTTCGCGGCCGGCGATCATCATCAATTCGAGTAGATTAGATAAATATACGAGGTGAGCGCTGAGAAGCGGCGCGTTCTTGTCAGCGATGAGAAAGAGGAGGAGGAGAAGAAGAAAATCTGCTCTAATATCCTGTTGCTTATTGCTGCAGCAGCGCTCGAACGCGAAAGCATACAGATCGACGCCGACAACTGCCTCCTCGTTTTCGCTCTCTGGGGTGCTGCGAGCGAAGGTTAGGCGAGCTAGAAGCATTCGTCGCCTAAGACTACTCGACAAACACTCTCACAGATGAAGCCGGTAGCTTCTTCGGCTGCTGCTGTGATTGAAACTCGTCATATCAGTCGGGTAAATACATCAGAAAATCAATAACAATGGCGCGCTGCGCGGTGTGGGACGATCGAGGATACAGGTTCGATTTAGCTTTCTTCTGGACAGAGCATGACCGCTGTAACGTGTTGATGGATGAAAACAGCGTCGTGGTCACACTTGATTAGAAGCAGCGCAGACATTTTTGGATCAGGTAGAGGTGGGCTATTGCGTCAGCCACTCACCCCACCGATCTGACAACGGTGATAGGTAGGAGGCGCCGGGCGAGCTAGCTGACAGGCGCCCCACACCGCTTAATAGCACAACACAAAAAACTCACTTTGATCGATTTGACAAAAATTATGTCGTCCGATAAGATCAGCGTGGAAAGTGAAAGTGGAGAAAAACTCGCGGGGTCAGATGTCGGAGGTTTGCGGCGGTGGTGGTTAGGTTAGGTCTCCTCTCTTCAAAAAGACGAACTTTATCAAACCGTCAGCGACGCCGCGGCGATACCGTCGAATGTTCGCGACGAGAGATGATCAATTCGAATGAGCGAAGGAGGTGGTGCGCTGCTAGACACGCTGAATTGATAAGACGGGCAGACAGTGCGCTGATCTATCTGTGCGCGTCTACCTTCGATGATGAGAGAGCAACAGCAGCAACAGGTTACGGTACAATACATTTATCACAAGATTAACCAAAATACGGAATGGGAAATCAATCCATTTCCATCTGCTCGATGCTTTCTTCCGCCACTGCTGCCGGATCGGTATCGGGCTCGGCTGGTGCTGGATCCATGAGGACTTGCATGGATTCACCGGCATCGTCGACTGCGGCCGATCGGTATCGGGCTCGGCTGGTGCTGGATTCATGAGGACTTGCATGGATTCACAAAATCGTCAACTGTGGCGTCTACAGCAGCTTCGTGGGCTCTCATTTCTTGCTCTCGTCGCGCTGCAGCCTCGCGCTCTTCGGCTTCACGTTGCGCTGCAGCTTCTCTCGCTGCGGCTTCCCGTCGCTCGGTCTCCAATGATTGTTGCAAAATCCGCTCCATCTCCTCCTGTTCCGTCATGTCGTCATTCATAAGTATAAATTCCATTCTCTCGCAGTACCAACGGTCCAGCTGCGGGATGATGCTCTTGGCGCTGTCGGGAAGATTTGAGAGTCCCGAATTCAACTTTTCCAGATCCAACTGCCGGTTACGTTGATCGTAGAAGGTGGCAAACGTGTTTTCGAACTGCATTTGATCGATTACGGCGTCCGCGTGCTTTGCCCTCACAAGTTCCGCCAGGACGTACTTCTCGACTGTACCTTCGAAGCACTGCAGCCACACATTTACAAGCAGCTCAACTTGATGATCGGGGCTGGAATCGGCCGCCTCCTTGAAAAGCTTCATTCCAGCGTAGACCCATTTGTTATCCAAACACTCGTAGAACGCGCTGCTCAGCTTTCGCTTTTTGTCGTTGACGTTCCAATCCACTTTTTGGAGTTTATTGTGATAATCCTGGAACTTGTAAACGAGCAGATGCTTCTCTTCACCTCCGTTCCTCTTCGTCATCGTCCTGCCCGTTGGCGCCAGGTTGCATAATCGCATTGCGCTCCTCGTCGGGAAAGTCTTTCCACATCTCCGCGTCCATCTGAAATGATATCATAAAGATGAGGACTTCTCAATCCTCGTTTACCTCATAACCACAGACGAGTCTTAGATGAACCAGCTCGCTATCTGAGAAGGCATCGTTCCTCTTCATTCGCTTCAAAGTTTCTCCAATGTCCACACGACCACCCACCATCATCGCGATGTCCGTAAGGGGAACCTCTTCATCACAGATTTGTGCACTCAGATCCTTGAATTTTTTGACTTCCTTCGCGAACGTCTCGAGGTACTTCACACAGGTGACGGTCAGTTTACTCTTGAAGATCGAGATTGTCTGGTCGCGGATCACCGTGCGCGCACAGTGTTCAAAGAGCGTCATTGTTGGCGGTCGACTACGAGACTGGACACGTTTATTGGGGATTAAATTACACGTTCGCATCGCAGCAGATCATTAAAGCATCGCATCGCACGGTTAGCGGGGATTCTTGGTAGGAGTTTCCTGAGTGCTCTCAAGCAATTGCTCAAAGTTGCGACAATAATCCACGCTGTTCTGCTGCATCATCATTTCGTACGAGTGACGGACGTCGTCGGGGAGCGTTTTAGAGTTTAGCGAAGAGTTCAGTTGATGACCGAACGGATTCGAGTTGTTGGAGAGCATCGAGAAGTCATTCGGCTCATTGCCAAAGTTCGGGAACCAATGGTGGATGCTGTTCCCGGAGACCTCGGTCATGTCCAGCTGTGTGCTAGTAGCCAGGGGACGATCCTCTTCGAGTGGCGCCACTTCCTCGTAGACCGTTCTGCTCGAGCCCGGCTGCTCCGATTCGATTTGCGGTTGACCGGTCTTCTTCAGCTGATCGTTGATTTCGGTGACGGCGAAAAGATTCTTGTTCGCGATCGCTTGTTGGACGTTGTTCGTCGAGGAGATTGAGGAGGCGGTGCGTAGACGATTGCCGCGTTGCTTCATCTCCTTGTACTGCTTCATGAAGTCGTTCGCCTCGGATTCAATGATTGGACAGCGCTGTTGTGGCTGCTTCAGAGGTGACTAAATTGATCAAATTGAGAGAATAGCCCAAAAATCATCAACAAACAATTCCATCGATCTTCGCCATCTTTCTCACTTTGCTCCGCGCCTGCAGTCGCGTCAAGCCGGTGTCGAGGTGCTTCGCCGCGGCTGCGGCAGCGTCCGCGGCCACAGAAGCAGGCAGCATCGGCGGAGTGCAGCGCATCGCCACGCGTTTTCGATTTGATTTTGGCGTCTTCGCCGTTGCTTCCAAGTCTTCTGCTGGTTGCCGAGCAGCTTCCGCGCTTGGTGCGTCACAACTCGAGGAGTTCTCATCGACCGCAAGCTGCAGCGCGGTCTTCTCCGCGCTCTTCCGCGACCTCACCTTCTCCCGGTCGAGCATCCGCACCGCCAACTTCCGTCCGTAATCGCGTTTCAGCAAATCAAGGAAGACTTTCCACGGCTGCGTTGCGTTTTGCATCGCGCAATCGGTGATCGAGTAAGTCAGCTTGATCACTTCCGGCCGACCGCACTAAAATATCAAATTAATTAATTGAACCGGGTTACTGTACAGCCTAACCAAGTAGTAGAGCTCGACAACAGCGTGCGATCCACAATTCTGCTCGGTCATTCCATCGGCGATCTGATCCGCCGCAATAAGAATGTCGCTAAAGTCGTCATCTTCAGGATCGGAGCTCGATATCGAATTCGTTCGCAGTGGCGGCACTTCTACCGTACTACCACGGTCGCTCAACTGCCCGCGCATCAGTCGTTTCATCGAGATGAACGAATCGGTGCGCGGATTCTTCTTCGCGATGCGCAGGCGACTCAGCGCGACGTGCGAGTCGACAAAGAGGCGATATTCTCGATCGTCCGGAGTAATTTCGCCGTCGCGTTCGCCTGCGTAGCGCCATTTCTGCTTCAGGAGCTGGAAAACGCGGCCGATGCGATCGTTCATTGTCACCGTGACACGGAGGAAGGGATTCTGCTCGCAGCGAACGACAAAATCGCGATCGCCGTACGTTTTCGGAAGTAATTGAAGGGTGACGTTGTTGGGAAGACCGCCGACTCGATCTGTGAAATATTTGAGAAGACAAGGACACGACGGCGTTCTGATGAGGAGCGATTGGCGTCTTCCTTTCATTTTGAGCGTTACAACTCTAAAACAAGCGAATTTTTGCTCATTGCAGGCTGCGGTGAGACAAACCCATCAAGAACGAGCTTCTTAAAGTTTGTGGCGTCAAAGGAAGCATTGTTCGTCCTCCGCTTCCACTCGTACGCGTTGATCACAATGAACATCTCCTTGATGTCTTTCGAGATCTCCGGAAAGAGATCGTCGTCGAACAAACAGGCCGCTTTGAATCCCTTCAGTGCGTTAAAGTAGAAATTCCTCACTTGGTCCTTGTCGCGAACGATGCCGCGCTTCACAAGCGTCTTCACGACCGCCTCAAAGTCCTTTCCGTGCTTCTTCAGTGCATCGTAAAACGCGTACACCTCCGCGGAGTTCCACACGGCCTTTGTCGGTTTTTGCTCTGATGTGGTGGGCGCAGGCTCGGGCTCTGCGTGCGCGAGAGTCGAAGACGTCATGGCCGGTGAAGGGCGAAGTGCCAGACGCCTTCTGCTCGAAGGCACCGCGAAGTGGGCGTTATCCCCCATCTTCTGAAACTCGCCGGTCTTTCTTTTCTGTTTCACTCTTGGTCGCCGTTCAGATATGCCGAGCATGAGAGCATGCATAAAATGCGCGCGAAACGAAATCACTCGGATTCATTTATCCACATCACAATTCTAATCTATGTAATCTATAAAACTGTCAACAATACTCTCTAAATATGATAGGTTAATAATTCAAGGCAATTTTGAGTTTGAAGATTCAACAATTAAGGAGAACCCGGAATTATGTACACGTATTTACACGCCCATCGAACAATTGCTTCACTGGAAGGGACACAGGTGCATGGCAAGCGCCTTTTCCACGATTGGCTTCGCTGCTGCCGGAAATCCCTTCTTCTTGAGCCATGCCTCCACACGACTATGCTGCTTTTCATGCTTCAACAAAGCGTCCATCGTTCTTTTCAAATCTTCCCACTTTTCACTTCGAATCTCTTTCATCGCGCTGTAGTAGAGAGCTTCCGAGGAACCAAGATTTGCTGCTTCAGTCATGCACGCCTGGCCTTTGGGTGCATCCTTCTCGGTCCCGATCCCGCGAAGGTAGCAAACAGCCAGCTGATACATGCAGTCAGGGTCGGCTCGTTGAGATCCGTATTCCCACATTTTGAAAGCCTGAAATATCATTCATTAGAGGCGGCACTACGAGTGTTTAAAACTCACTTTCTCACTGCTCTTTTCAATTCCATTTCCCTCAAAGTAGCACAAACCAAGATTGTACACAGCCTGTTTGCTTCCTTTCTTTGCCGCAGCCTGGAACTGCTGGAATGCCTTCTTCTCAAGGCCTAGGTGAAGGAGTTCAGTGCCTAGCTGATTCTCTAGATCACGCAAATGGCTCTGAAGACGCTTCTCCGCCTGCTGTTCGACAGTTGGGGCGAGCTCTGAGCACGTCTGTGCAGATTCCTCCCGAGTGGTTGGCTTCTGACTCGTGCTGACCTCATTTTCGGTATCGCCACCGATCTCTGCTTCAGATTCAGAACAAGTTTGTACACCTTGTTCAAAACTCTTCGGCGCTGGGGTTACCCTGGGGATGATGAATCCAAACTTCCTCCGCGGCTCTTCATTGCCATTCTCGAGCAGTTTAGCGGTGTGGAATACATCAAAAGGATTGTTGAGATTCTGTTGCAGAACCAATCCGTTACTTTGGAACACTCCATAGTTTTGCGACTGGGGAATTGAGCGGCAGATCACACCGAAGCGACTGAAAAATCCGCGAATGAGATCAGAAACAAACACAAATCGGCTTACCCAAGTGGGTAGACAAGAAAGGAAGATGAGGCGTTGTTGTTCTCTGTTTCATCGGCTGCAGTTGACGCTCCAACATCGACTTTGACAGAAGGGTAATGACTAATAACCGTCCGCTGTCCATTTCGCAGAGCAATGGCCAAGCGGTGGGTAGCATTACTCATTGATGTGACGAATAGTTTACCGGGTTAAATACCTGAAATGACACACAAATAAGCGATATATAAAATATAAACGTTCCACTTCCGTATACAAACCACGCGACACAGTATAAGAAGGAGAATATAGCTCCACGCCAGCACAACCATCTGCTGCTCAATCACCAGTGATCATGCGCGCGCGCAAAAGAAAAACAAAAGCGCCCTTCAGAGGAAACATAATTATCGATTGCTTGAACTGTTTGGACCAGAGTTCGTGCCATTTGAAAGTGCTCTGCGCCAGACAAGTTGCATTAGAGATCATCGCGACGCTTCGGTTTGCGAAGTTTACACAGTTGCGGCTATCAGCACACTCGTCTCCCAATCACCAGTTCTCTTTTCTCGATTGACATCGCCGCGCCGACGACAATCGAGGGAGAGCGCAGGGAAGGAGATGAACGACAAAGATAGTGACGTCTGCGAGTCGCGTGAGCCGTTAAGCGCTGCTTGATGTCCGAAAAAAGAGGGAGAAGAAGTCGACGTGGTCAATGATCCGACCGCAAACAGTCGACAAACTACAACTTCCGGCCAGATTCTCGCGAAAAATCGAGAAGATTGGCGAATACGCGAACGATCCATGGCTGGACGCGATTGATCAGTTGATCTTTCGCGTCGAGCGGGGAGAGGCTGACCAAAAACAGGTATAAGATAGTGGTTCAGGCGTCACGCGAAACGTATGGAGACATCTGGCGGGTAGAGTGGGGCCAATATCGCTCGATTTCACCTCGAATCGGAAGCATAAGCCATTGCAGGGCTCATTCGATTCACCAGAACCTTCCGAAATATGCAATCTCAAGTAGCCGCAAAGCTCCGACGGTCAAAATTCGTCAAAGGAATGAGCTAATAATTCAAGCCTCATCGACCTCATCAGAGCTTCTCTGGCTCTGGTTCAAGCAGATCGAAGTCAACCATCGTCACAATCAAAGCCATCGTCACAAAAAATAGAATTACCAGTCAGCATCGCCCCGAGACCGTTTACGCGTTTCCACCAAACTCAACTACCAAAAGCTAATCTGCAACAAGCAAGCGAGTGGCGGCGATTTCGAAATTTCTGTTGGCGCGAAGCGCAAATTCAACGACGGCGCCACATTTGCAGAGTTATACAGTCATCTGGTTTCGACTGGAAAGATGCAAACAGAATCCTCATTACCGTAAGGTTTTGCAAATCCGATTTACCACCTTCGAGTGCTGAATCCGCAGTCTCCCGCATGTTGAATTCTCATCGCGGGGTCCCTGAACGAAAGGCGAAACGAATCTGTTAACTGTCGTGTACTTTGTCTGCAGTGGCCGTCGATGACACTTTGAATTGATCCGTTTATGGACGTGGAACAGGTGCTGTCGGTTGCGGAGTTGTTGACAAACGAGTCCATTGTTACGCGCGCTGGATTATGCTGACGTGTTTCATTTTGTTGCATTTTGTTGCGTCAATGAGTGCCGTGGGTTTGGGATGATGGAATGAGGGCAATAATTGGTTCAGATTGACCTTACGCTGCTGATTGGGTCACATTGACTGACGTGTTTGCACTATTGTGCATCCCAATCCATGGCTGAGAATGTAGAAGCTTGTTGTGACCTTCACGATCGTTTTTTTTCCTATTTTGTGTGGTCAAAACGAGTAGCTTGTGAATTTTCCGGTCCTAAATAGCGCTGATAAACTTTGTGGTGTTTTTGAAAATTGCGACGTACGCTCAGGAATAAATTGACTGCGATTCTGTTGTCCCTGATGCCGTGCGTCTGTCGAATATTGCTGCCAATTGTGCTGAGTCAGTTAATTAACTCTGCGTGTATTAGATTAAGGAATTGTTGTCCGGATGTTAAGCTAAGGCTTATCGCATCCAGCGAGTTTGGCAGTGGATTTCAGACGTCTGATCGCCTTAAGGACACGATTTACAAAGGGCTCCTCATCGCCTGATTGTGAGTGCTCACCGTCGTATTGTATTTCCAAGCCACTAATCGGCGGAGGCAATCACTTAGCTATTTGGCGTTTGATGCCACTCCGTGGCTTTGCCTAATCCGCCTCGGCACGAAGGACGGATTATAGGTACAGCTGGGGCTGTTAACACACGTCATTCTATTTGTGTTTTGGAAGTTCGAAATGATGAGAAGTAGCCTTTTACTTTTATAGGTCATAGGTCTTTTCTAGAAGAACCAAGCTCTTCATTTCTAGCGTCGTTACCTTGGTGATTTTTAATTGTGAGCCGTAAGTCTCGCGCTGAGGGCGATAATCGACGTGTTTCGCGAATGATTGTTTTCCTTCTCATAGATAGTCGTATTTTCAGTTCTCAACTCAACGATGCAAGCGGTATGGCAGGCATATGTGGATATGCCGCCTGTAACGAGGGCATATTCGACAGCCTGTGTGCTCACTACTCTTGCAGTGGTAAGTGAAATTTCTCGTATTAGCGTTTCTTCTGAACATGCCCCGTTTCAGCATCTGGATCTTGTCACTCCGCTTGATCTGTATTTTAACTGGAATCTGATCATATACGAACTGCAAGTATGGAGATTAGTGACGACGTTCTGCTATTTCGGCGCGTTTGGAATAAGTTTCTTATTCAATCTGATCTTCACGCAGAGATACTGCCAGTGGTTAGAAGAGGGATCGTTTAGAGGGAAGACTTCAGACTTTGTATTCATGTTCTTGTTTGGATGGTGTTGTTGGTAAGCTTTGGAAGTTCTCCGGACTCTCCTTATTTTCGACTTTAGATTGTTTTCGGTATCTTCGTTAGCCAGCTCTTCCTTGGTCAAGCTTTTACGATTTTCCTCCTCTACGTGTGGAGCAGACGAAATCCCACGTTGCGAATGAACTTTTTCGGTGTTCTCAACTTCCAAGCGCCCTACTTGCCATGGGTTATTCTCCTTCTTTCCGTCCTCATAGGCAACAATGCCGTTGTAGATTTCTTAGGTAATATAGCTAGTAAATCATCTCTTTATGCTGACATTTTAGGAATTGCTTGTGGTCATTTGTATTATTTCCTCCAAGACGTGTTTCCTCGCCAACCAAACGGCTTTAAAATTCTCGAAACTCCGCTACTCCTCAAATGGCTTTTTGACCCTCCTCCAGTGGCTGCCGTCATTGTCGATGAATCTGAACGGGCCGGCGGATTTGAGTGGGGCGTGAACCCCGATGACGAGCAACCGCAGAACTGAGCATTTAGTCATGTGTAAATACTGAGATTACCTATTTATTTTATAATTTAATGAGAATGAAGGGTTTACGTGGCTATGCACTGTTGTCTTGGTTTCAGTCCTCTACTTTACTTTGCTTTGTTTGTTTGTGGCTCTATGGCTGGATTGTTTTTGTTTTCAGAATGACAACGCGATGGGGAATTCTCGGGTGCGGATTCATTAGCGGAGATTTCGTTGAAAGCCTCAAACTGACAGAGCAACAGAAAGTGGTTGCTATTGCAGGTCGATGCCGCGATCGTGTGAACGATTTTGCACAGAAACATAATCTCTGCGACATCAAGCTCTATAACGACTACGATTCACTGATCGATGACGAGACCGTTGACCTCGTCTACATTGGCACGAGGAATCACCAGCACTTCGATCTCGTTATGCGCGCACTTGAAGCGGGAAAAGCCGTTCTTTGCGAGAAGCCGATGGGTCTGACCCGCGATCAAGTGAAGGAGATGATTGATCTGGCGAGGAAGAAGTCATTGTTGCTTCAAGAGGGATTCTGGAGTCGATTCTTTCCGGTAGATCAACCGTAACCCTTGTGATATTTGAAATTTTGCAATTGCAGGTTTACAAAGACATCCGCGAGCTTTTGGACTCCAACAAAATCGGTGAAGTGAAGATCATTCAAGCTGACATGGGCTTCCCTATCATGGTCAGCCAAAGTAGCAATCAGTCAAAAATCACCTAAAGCCTCCAATTTTAGGACAGCACGGAGCGATTGTCGCGTAAGGAGTACGGTGGCGGGATGGCCTTTGACATCGGCTGCTATCTGATTCAGTTCTTTGTGATGGTATTCGGTGTTGACGCGCCTATAAAGAGCATCGAAGTGACCGGTTGGATGAGCGGACCGGACAACTTGGACGACAGCGCCAGCATCACCATCATGCTCGAAGACAATCGGATGGCGCAGCTGTTATATTCGGGTAGCGCCAGCCTCTCATCCCGAGCACAGATTTGCGGAACTAAGGGTCGCATCGATGTACGCACTGTTCCAAACTTAAATCTAACTCTAAATGTAACTTTTAGATCCCGGAGTACTTCTTCTGCCCTCGAGAGTACATCCTCACTCTCCTTCCTTCGCAAACGTTTGACAAACCAGTGGTGAAACGTGTCAGTCACCCTCCGAGCACAAACGCCGATCCCGCGTTGTTCCATTTCGGTTTCACGCATGGGTTGGTCTACGAGGCGGAAGGTGTTCGTCGCGCTCTTGTTGAAGGTGAGAAAGCCGCTCACTGGGTTTGGATTTACATGGGTTTTAGGCAATGTCGAATGCGCTGAGATGACTCACGAAGAGTCGTTGAAGGTGGCCGAGATACTGGACAAGATACGTGAGAAGATCTACTCTTAAGAAATATCTTAATCGTTGTTATGGTTGTGTTGGCTAGATAATTGCCGGTTGATTTTGTAGAGCTGCCTCATTGTATTTGTATTTTTATTTGTTTTTGAGTTTGTTTGTATTTTAGATTTAAAGAATATTACCATTTGTTTTAGACCGGTACATGTCAATCACACGTGTGAAAAGGCTGAAGGTCATGTTTGCCCTGCAAGCGGCGACACTGATTCCTTAACCCTTCGCTGGCTTATGACGTCGTCAAAGGAAGAAGAAGTGCAAACTACGTGCCGCAGGGTGTGTTCTTACAACAACAAACATCTGATTTCGGCATGTCACCACCGACGATCACGTCCCCTCTATCACTTTCGCCCATCGTTTGTCCCCTTTTTGTCATCTCCACTGCATGCGTGCGCCTCGACCGGTCGTACTCTGCTCTCTCGCTCCCCTTTTGTCTGCGACGATTCTGCGACGATGTGCCACAAAAATCACGCCACAATTTCCCACAGCCGCAGCCGTTTGCACTGACTGATTAGAAGAAGAAAGAGCGGCGGGAGAAGGGGAGGAGGCAGAGGGAGGCGAGCGAGTCGGACGAACTACCCAAAGACGCAACTGCGATTCGCGATTACTACTTTTGAATCCGACGGCGACGCTGACGGTCGAACGGACGCGCCATGCAGGCGAAGAGCGGATTGAAGATTAAAATCAACGGCAAATGGCTCCTTTTGTCCGACGAGTTCGTTCACAGTCACCCCGGTGGACCCGTCATCACCCAGTACAGGTTTGTTTACTTCTCCTCCACACTTTGTTATCTAGCGGGAATTCGAATTACCGTAATCGCGCGCGCTGTTTTTAACTTGTTTTTGATTTCGGTGGCGTGAGGGGAATTGTGAAAAGCTCTCAATGAGGGGTTTTCACGTGAAATTCATGTCGCGATTGGACTTTCAAGGTCGATTTTTTGTAGTCGAGGGGAATGTTGCAAACTAAATGCAATTGCGTATAGAGGCACTGAACGGAAACTTTTCAATGTCTCGTCTGAACGTTGCTAGACACGAAAACGATACTGGAAGCCCTGCGAGTCGATGCGTTGGCAATCGAATCGAGCGCACTGTTGTATCTGCGTATTTCTGTGCTGGAGCGCGCAAAATGGAGTTAGTTTGTCGCTGTGAGACCCATGCTATTGCTTCCAGTTTGTTTAGCTCATGCTTTGTTCTGAGCTAGCCTTGATTTCAGGTTTTTTTGTGGCTTTTTCGAGTTTTGCTCATAAATAAGAATTTATTAAGTCGATTGAGCCAAAAAACGGCTGATTTGATGCATTTTGTGCGATTTTTTGAATTTATTCTCGCATTCAGTTGTTGGATGCGTTTTTGGGATTTTCGCTCAATTCTAATGTCCACACTTGTTTCCTGATTTTGAGTTACCAAACGAAACTTCGAGATAAAGGCGATATTCTCGACAAATTTGTGTTCGTTATCGTTTTCCGCAGCTATACGAGGTCGGTAAATAGGAATCAAGCACCAGGATCAGCCAAAATTTCTGGTCTATGGTCGTTCTACGCGCCCTTCTGCATTCTGCGCCGTAGATTAGGTATCGACAAGAGTCCTAGGTCGACTGTCGCACGTCTATTCGCCTAAGACACGTGCGCATTATCACTTTACATCGTTTTTCTAATCAACGCCAAAAGTTCATTATGCACTACAGTATCCTTCTCCGCATCGAGTAGTTCCAGCCGCTCGCGCTATATACTAAATTTCATTCGATAACCCGATTAGCAAGATGTTTCTAGCTTTCGCTAACAGTTTTTGTGTGTGTGCGAGTGTCTCTAGCCTTATCAGCTGCACTTGCACTTCAATGTAGTGCTGCTGCCCTCCGTCCACATGCGTTGTAACAATCGCGACGAGTCGTTTATCATTATCACCTTCACTTTCAGTAACGCCGACGCGACGCACGTTTTCCACGCGTTCCATGAGGGCAGCGCGAAGGCCTACAAGCAGCTCGAGACGCTGGAGAAGCGCAACACGATCGACTATCCCGGACAAGACCCAACCGAGGTGGACAAGGTCAACCCGCGCGATGTCAACGTCGCTTCGTACGATATCACCGTTGAGGAGGTAGGGGAGCTGCTGGAATCTTCTCTGTTCTATGTTGCCGCTTTCAGGAGAAGAAGATGGCGCTGAACTTTGAAAAACTCCGCCAGCGCTTCCACGAGGAAGGATTCATGGACATCCGACCGGAGTTCTTCATCCGCAAGACGATCGAAACGCTCTCCATCATGGCGTTCTCGTTCTACCTCCAGTACGCCGGCTGGTACCTCACATCCGCGTGCTTCCTGGCGCTTGCGTTCCAGCAGCTCGGCTGGTTGACGCACGAATTCTGCCATCATCAGCCGCTGAAGAACCGCGCATGGAACGATTCGATGTCGTTGTTCCTCGGAAACGTCGCACAG
>MQUG01001701.1:0-13609 GCA_007213375.1 Steinernema feltiae | reverse complement strand
TTCGAACATTGACATTAAGGGTAGATATTCACAAGTTGAGTTTTAGTCTTAAGCTGTCTTAGGCTAAGAACTAGCCTAAGACAAAAGTGTCGGAATCGCTCCGAATTTTTTGCATCTTGTTTACCATCCAAAATAACCCAGAAACACAGAATTTCAGCTTTCGAACATTGACATTAAGGGTAGATATTCACAAGTTGAGTTTTAGTCTTAAGCTGTCTTAGGCTAAGAACTAGCCTAAGACAAAAGTGTCGGAATCGCTCCGAACTTTTTTGCATCTTGTTTACCATCCAAAATAACCCAGAAATACAGAATTTCAACTTTCGAACATTGACATTAAGGGTAGATATTCACAAGTTGAGTTTTAGGTCTAACTTTTTTTAGGGCTAAGAACTAGCCTAAGACAAAAGTGTCGGAATCGCTCCAAACTTTTTTGCATCTTGTTTACCATCCAAAATAACCCAGAAACACAGAATTTCAACTTTCGAACATTGACATTAAGGGTAGATATTCACAAGTTGAGTTTTAGGTCTAACTTTTTTAGGGCTAAGAACTAGCCTAAGACAAAAGTGTCGGAATCGCTCCAAACTTTTTTGCATCTTGTTTACCATCCAAAATAACCCAGAAATACAGAATTTCAACTTTCGAACATTGACATTAAGGGTAGATATTCACAAGTTGAGTTTTAGGTCTAACTTTTTTTAGGGCTAAGAACTAGCCTAAGGAAAAGTGTCGGAATCGCTCCAAACTTTTTTGCATCTTGTTTACCATCCAAAATAACCCAGAAACACAGAATTTCAACTTTCGAACATTGACATTAAGGGTAGATATTCACAAGTTGAGTTTTAGTCTTAAGCTGTCTTAGGGCTAAGAACTAGCCTAAGACAAAAGTGTCGGAATCGCTCCGAACTTTTTTTGCATCTTGTTTACCATCCAAAATAACCCAGAAACACAGAATTTCACTTTCGAACATTGACATTAAGGGTAGATATTCACAAGTTGAGTTTTAGGTCTTAAGCTGTCTTAGGCTAAAAACTAGCCTAAGACAAAAGTGTCGGAATCGCTCCAAACTTTTTTGCATCTTGTTTACCATCCAAAATAACCCAGAAATACAGAATTTCAACTTTCGAACATTGACATTAAGGGTAGATATTCACAAGTTGAGTTTTAGGTCTAACTTTTTTTAGGGCTAAGAACTAGCCTAAGACAAAAGTGTCGGAATCGCTCCAAACTTTTTTGCATCTTGTTTACCATCCAAAATAACCCAGAAACACAGAATTTCAACTTTCGAACATTGACATTAAGGGTAGATATTCACAAGTTGAGTTTTAGGTCTAAGCTTTTTTAGGGCTAAGAACTAGCCTAAGACAAAAGTGTCGGAATCGCTCCAAACTTTTTTGCATCTTGTTTACCATCCAAAATAACCCAGAAACACAGAATTTCAACTTTCGAACATTGACATTAAGGGTAGATATTCACAAGTTGAGTTTTAGGTCTAACTTTTTTTAGGGCTAAGAACTAGCCTAAGACAAAAGTGTCAGAATCGCTCCAAACTTTTTTGCATCTTGTTTACCATCCAAAATAACCCAGAAATACAGAATTTCAACTTTCGAACATTGACATTAAGGGTAGATATTCACAAGTTGAGTTTTAGGTCTAACTTTTTTTAGGTCTAAGAACTAGCCTAAGACAAAAGTGTCAGAATCGCTCCAAACTTTTTTGCATCTTGTTTACCATCCAAAATAACCCAGAAATACAGAATTTCAACTTTCGAACATTGACATTAAGGGTAGATATTCACAAGTTGAGTTTTAGGTCTAACTTTTTTAGGGCTAAGAACTAGCCTAAGGACAAAAGTGTCGGAATCGCTCCAAACTTTTTTGCATCTTGTTTACCATCCAAAATAACCCAGAAACACAGAATTTCAACTTTCGAACATTGACATTAAGGGTAGATATTCACAAGTTGAGTTTTAGGTCTTAAGCTTTTTTAGGGCTAAGAACTAGCCTAAGACAAAAGTGTCAGAATCGCTCCAAACTTTTTTGCATCTTGTTTACCATCCAAAATAACCCAGAAATACAGAATTTCAACTTTCGAACATTGACATTAAGGGTAGATATTCACAAGTTGAGTTTTAGGTCTAACTTTTTTAGGGCTAAGAACTAGCCTAAGACAAAAGTGTCGGAATCGCTCCAAACTTTTTTGCATCTTGTTTACCATCCAAAATAACCCAGAAACACAGAATTTCAACTTTCGAACATTGACATTAAGGGTAGATATTCACAAGTTGAGTTTTAGGTCTAAGCTTTTTTAGGGCTAAGAACTAGCCTAAGACAAAAGTGTCGGAATCGCTCCAAACTTTTTTGCATCTTGTTTACCATCCAAAATAACCCAGAAACACAGAATTTCAACTTTCGAACATTGACATTAAGGGTAGATATTCACAAGTTGAGTTTTAGGTCTAACTTTTTTAGGGCTAAGAACTAGCCTAAGACAAAAGTGTCGGAATCGCTCCAAACTTTTTTGCATCTTGTTTACCATCCAAAATAACCCAGAAATACAGAATTTCAACTTTCGAACATTGACATTAAGGGTAGATATTCACAAGTTGAGTTTTAGGTCTAACTTTTTTTAGGGCTAAGAACTAGCCTAAGACAAAAGTGTCGGAATCGCTCCAAACTTTTTTGCATCTTGTTTACCATCCAAAATAACCCAGAAATACAGAATTTCAACTTTCGAACATTGACATTAAGGGTAGATATTCACAAGTTGAGTTTTAGGTCTAAGCTTTTTTAGGGCTAAGAACTAGCCTAAGACAAAAGTGTCAGAATCGCTCCAAACTTTTTTGCATCTTGTTTACCATCCAAAATAACCCAGAAACTACAGAATTTCAACTTTCGAACATTGACATTAAGGGTAGATATTCACAAGTTGAGTTTTAGGTCTAACTTTTTTAGGGCTAAGAACTAGCCTAAGACAAAAGTGTCGGAATCGCTCCAAACTTTTTTGCATCTTGTTTACCATCCAAAATAACCCAGAAATACAGAATTTCAACTTTCGAACATTGACATTAAGGGTAGATATTCACAAGTTGAGTTTTAGGTCTAACTTTTTTAGGTCTAAAAACTAGCCTAAGACAAAAGTGTCAGAATCGCTCCAAACTTTTTTGCATCTTGTTTACCATCCAAAATAACCCAGAAATACAGAATTTCAACTTTCGAACATTGACATTAAGGGTAGATATTCACAAGTTGAGTTTTAGGTCTAACTTTTTTAGGGCTAAGAACTAGCCTAAGACAAAAGTGTCGGAATCGCTCCAAACTTTTTTGCATCTTGTTTACCATCCAAAATAACCCAGAAACACAGAATTTCAACTTTCGAACATTGACATTAAGGGTAGATATTCACAAGTTGAGTTTTAGGTCTAACTTTTTTAGGTCTAAAAACTAGCCTAAGACAAAAGTGTCAGAATCGCTCCAAACTTTTTTGCATCTTGTTTACCATCCAAAATAACCCAGAAATACAGAATTTCAACTTTCGAACATTGACATTAAGGGTAGATATTCACAAGTTGAGTTTTAGGTCTAACTTTTTTTAGGTCTAAGAACTAGCCTAAGACAAAAGTGTCAGAATCGCTCCAAACTTTTTTGCATCTTGTTTACCATCCAAAATAACCCAGAAATACAGAATTTCAACTTTCGAACATTGACATTAAGGGTAGATATTCACAAGTTGAGTTTTAGGTCTAACTTTTTTTAGGTCTAAGAACTAGCCTAAGACAAAAGTGTCGGAATCGCTCCAAACTTTTTTGCATCTTGTTTACCATCCAAAATAACCCAGAAATACAGAATTTCAACTTTCGAACATTGACATTAAGGGTAGATATTCACAAGTTGAGTTTTAGGTCTAACTTTTTTTAGGTCTAAGAACTAGCCTAAGACAAAAGTGTCAGAATCGCTCCAAACTTTTTTGCATCTTGTTTACCATCCAAAATAACCCAGAAATACAGAATTTCAACTTTCGAACATTGACATTAAGGGTAGATATTCACAAGTTGAGTTTTAGGTCTAACTTTTTTTAGGGCTAAGAACTAGCCTAAGGAAAAGTGTCGGAATCGCTCCAAACTTTTTTGCATCTTGTTTACCATCCAAAATAACCCAGAAACACAGAATTTCAACTTTCGAACATTGACATTAAGGGTAGATATTCACAAGTTGAGTTTTAGGTCTAACTTTTTTTAGGTCTAAAAACTAGCCTAAGACAAAAGTGTCAGAATCGCTCCAAACTTTTTTGCATCTTGTTTACCATCCAAAATAACCCAGAAATACAGAATTTCAACTTTCGAACATTGACATTAAGGGTAGATATTCACAAGTTGAGTTTTAGGTCTAACTTTTTTTAGGGCTAAGAACTAGCCTAAGGGAAAAGTGTCGGAATCGCTCCAAACTTTTTTGCATCTTGTTTACCATCCAAAATAACCCAGAAACACAGAATTTCAACTTTCGAACATTGACATTAAGGGTAGATATTCACAAGTTGAGTTTTAGGTCTAACTTTTTTTAGGTCCTAAGTGAAAAAGTTAATAAAGTTGATAAAAGTTGCTTAAAATGACAAGTTACGTTTAATAGAATCATTTCAAAGCTTGTCAAGTCCATTCAAAGTCCAAAAATACAAAAAAGGCAAAAAGTGAAAATTGACGAAAAAATGAAACGAGAGACCCCCCCCACGTTCGAGCTTTTTTTGCGGAAAATAAATTGCTTTGAAACGAACCAAAAACACATTCTAAGGAAAGAACGTGCTCCACAGAGCTCGGTGATGAAGGTTTGAAACAGGTTCGATCATTCATAGGCCTAAAATTACCAAGTGACAAAAGTGTCGGAATCGCTCCGAATTTTTTTGCATCTTGTTTACCATCCAAAATAACCCAGAAACACGGAATTTCAGCTTTCGAACATTGACATTAAGGGTAGATATTCACAAGTTGAGTTTTAGTCTTAAGCTGTCTTAGGGCTAAGAACTAGCCTAAGACAAAAGTGTCAGAATCGCTCCAAACTTTTTTGCATCTTGTTTACCATCCAAAATAACCCAGAAATACAGAATTTCAACTTTCGAACATTGACATTAAGGGTAGATATTCACAAGTTGAGTTTTAGTCTTAAGCTGTCTTAGGGCTAAGAACTAGCCTAAGACAAAAGTGTCAGAATCGCTCCAAACTTTTTTGCATCTTGTTTACCATCCAAAATAACCCAGAAACACAGAATTTCAACTTTCGAACATTGACATTAAGGGTAGATATTCACAAGTTGAGTTTTAGGTCTAACTTTTTTAGGCTAAGAACTAGCCTAAGACAAAAGTGTCGGAATCGCTCCAAACTTTTTTGCATCTTGTTTACCATCCAAAATAACCCAGAAATACAGAATTTCAACTTTCGAACATTGACATTAAGGGTAGATATTCACAAGTTGAGTTTTAGGTCTAACTTTTTTAGGTCTAAGAACTAGCCTAAGACAAAAGTGTCAGAATCGCTCCAAACTTTTTTGCATCTTGTTTACCATCCAAAATAACCCAGAAATACAGAATTTCAACTTTCGAACATTGACATTAAGGGTAGATATTCACAAGTTGAGTTTTAGGTCTAACTTTTTTTAGGTCTAAGAACTAGCCTAAGACAAAAGTGTCGGAATCGCTCCAAACTTTTTTGCATCTTGTTTACCATCCAAAATAACCCAGAAACACAGAATTTCAACTTTCGAACATTGACATTAAGGGTAGATATTCACAAGTTGAGTTTTAGGTCTAACTTTTTTAGGTCTAAGAACTAGCCTAAGACAAAAGTGTCGGAATCGCTCCAAACTTTTTTGCATCTTGTTTACCATCCAAAATAACCCAGAAACACAGAATTTCAACTTTCGAACATTGACATTAAGGGTAGATATTCACAAGTTGAGTTTTAGGTCTAACTTTTTTAGGGCTAAGAACTAGCCTAAGACAAAAGTGTCGGAATCGCTCCAAACTTTTTTGCATCTTGTTTACCATCCAAAATAACCCAGAAATACAGAATTTCAACTTTCGAACATTGACATTAAGGGTAGATATTCACAAGTTGAGTTTTAGGTCTAACTTTTTTAGGGCTAAGAACTAGCCTAAGACAAAAGTGTCGGAATCGCTCCAAACTTTTTTGCATCTTGTTTACCATCCAAAATAACCCAGAAATACAGAATTTCAACTTTCGAACATTGACATTAAGGGTAGATATTCACAAGTTGAGTTTTAGGTCTAACTTTTTTAGGGCTAAGAACTAGCCTAAGGACAAAGTGTCGGAATCGCTCCAAACTTTTTTGCATCTTGTTTACCATCCAAAATAACCCAGAAACACAGAATTTCAACTTTCGAACATTGACATTAAGGGTAGATATTCACAAGTTGAGTTTTAGGTCTAACTTTTTTAGGTCTAAGAACTAGCCTAAGACAAAAGTGTCAGAATCGCTCCAAACTTTTTTGCATCTTGTTTACCATCCAAAATAACCCAGAAATACAGAATTTCAACTTTCGAACATTGACATTAAGGGTAGATATTCACAAGTTGAGTTTTAGGTCTAACTTTTTTAGGCTAAGAACTAGCCTAAGACAAAAGTGTCGGAATCGCTCCAAACTTTTTTGCATCTTGTTTACCATCCAAAATAACCCAGAAACACAGAATTTCAACTTTCGAACATTGACATTAAGGGTAGATATTCACAAGTTGAGTTTTAGGTCTAACTTTTTTAGGGCTAAGAACTAGCCTAAGACAAAAGTGTCGGAATCGCTCCAAACTTTTTTGCATCTTGTTTACCATCCAAAATAACCCAGAAACACAGAATTTCAACTTTCGAACATTGACATTAAGGGTAGATATTCACAAGTTGAGTTTTAGGTCTAACTTTTTTAGGTCTAAGAACTAGCCTAAGACAAAAGTGTCGGAATCGCTCCAAACTTTTTTGCATCTTGTTTACCATCCAAAATAACCCAGAAACACAGAATTTCAACTTTCGAACATTGACATTAAGGGTAGATATTCACAAGTTGAGTTTTAGGTCTAACTTTTTTAGGGCTAAGAACTAGCCTAAGACAAAAGTGTCGGAATCGCTCCAAACTTTTTTGCATCTTGTTTACCATCCAAAATAACCCAGAAATACAGAATTTCAACTTTCGAACATTGACATTAAGGGTAGATATTCACAAGTTGAGTTTTAGGTCTAACTTTTTTAGGGTCTAAGAACTAGCCTAAGACAAAAGTGTCGGAATCGCTCCAAACTTTTTTTGCATCTTGTTTACCATCCAAAATAACCCAGAAACACAGAATTTCAACTTTCGAACATTGACATTAAGGGTAGATATTCACAAGTTGAGTTTTAGTCTTAAGCTGTCTTTAGGGCTAAGAACTAGCCTAAGACAAAAGTGTCGGAATCGCTCCAAACTTTTTTGCATCTTGTTTACCATCCAAAATAACCCAGAAATACAGAATTTCAACTTTCGAACATTGACATTAAGGGTAGATATTCACAAGTTGAGTTTTAGGTCTAACTTTTTTAGGGCTAAGAACTAGCCTAAGACAAAAGTGTCGGAATCGCTCCAAACTTTTTTGCATCTTGTTTACCATCCAAAATAACCCAGAAACACAGAATTTCAACTTTCGAACATTGACATTAAGGGTAGATATTCACAAGTTGAGTTTTAGGTCTAACTTTTTTTAGGGCTAAGAACTAGCCTAAGACAAAAGTGTCGGAATCGCTCCAAACTTTTTTGCATCTTGTTTACCATCCAAAATAACCCAGAAATACAGAATTTCAACTTTCGAACATTGACATTAAGGGTAGATATTCACAAGTTGAGTTTTAGGTCTTAAGCTGTCTTAGGGCTAAGAACTAGCCTAAGACAAAAGTGTCGGAATCGCTCCAAACTTTTTTGCATCTTGTTTACCATCCAAAATAACCCAGAAATACAGAATTTCAACTTTCGAACATTGACATTAAGGGTAGATATTCACAAGTTGAGTTTTAGGTCTAACTTTTTTTAGGTCTAAGAACTAGCCTAAGACAAAAGTGTCGGAATCGCTCCAAACTTTTTTGCATCTTGTTTACCATCCAAAATAACCCAGAAATACAGAATTTCAACTTTCGAACATTGACATTAAGGGTAGATATTCACAAGTTGAGTTTTAGGTCTAACTTTTTTAGGGCTAAGAACTAGCCTAAGACAAAAGTGTCGGAATCGCTCCAAACTTTTTTGCATCTTGTTTACCATCCAAAATAACCCAGAAATACAGAATTTCAACTTTCGAACATTGACATTAAGGGTAGATATTCACAAGTTGAGTTTTAGGTCTAACTTTTTTAGGCTAAGAACTAGCCTAAGACAAAAGTGTCAGAATCGCTCCAAACTTTTTTGCATCTTGTTTACCATCCAAAATAACCCAGAAATACAGAATTTCAACTTTCGAACATTGACATTAAGGGTAGATATTCACAAGTTGAGTTTTAGGTCTAACTTTTTTTAGGGCTAAGAACTAGCCTAAGACAAAAGTGTCGGAATCGCTCCAAACTTTTTTGCATCTTGTTTACCATCCAAAATAACCCAGAAATACAGAATTTCAACTTTCGAACATTGACATTAAGGGTAGATATTCACAAGTTGAGTTTTAGGTCTAACTTTTTTTAGGTCTAAGAACTAGCCTAAGACAAAAGTGTCAGAATCGCTCCAAACTTTTTTGCATCTTGTTTACCATCCAAAATAACCCAGAAATACAGAATTTCAACTTTCGAACATTGACATTAAGGGTAGATATTCACAAGTTGAGTTTTAGGTCTAACTTTTTTAGGGCTAAGAACTAGCCTAAGGAAAAGTGTCGGAATCGCTCCAAACTTTTTTGCATCTTGTTTACCATCCAAAATAACCCAGAAACACAGAATTTCAACTTTCGAACATTGACATTAAGGGTAGATATTCACAAGTTGAGTTTTAGGTCTAACTTTTTTAGGGCTAAAACTAGCCTAAGACAAAAGTGTCGGAATCGCTCCGAATTTTTTGCATCTTGTTTACCATCCAAAATAACCCAGAAACACAGAATTTCAACTTTCGAACATTGACATTAAGGGTAGATATTCACAAGTTGAGTTTTAGTCTTAAGCTGTCTTAGGGCTAAGAACTAGCCTAAGACAAAAGTGTCGGAATCGCTCCAACTTTTTTTGCATCTTGTTTACCATCCAAAATAACCCAGAAACACAGAATTTCAACTTTCGAACATTGACATTAAGGGTAGATATTCACAAGTTGAGTTTTAGGTCTAAGCTTTCTTAGGGCTAAAACTAGCCTAAGACAAAAGTGTCGGAATCGCTCCAAACTTTTTTGCATCTTGTTTACCATCCAAAATAACCCAGAAACACAGAATTTCAACTTTCGAACATTGACATTAAGGGTAGATATTCACAAGTTGAGTTTTAGTCTAACTTTTTAGGGCTAAGAACTAGCCTAAGACAAAAGTGTCGGAATCGCTCCAAACTTTTTTGCATCTTGTTTACCATCCAAAATAACCCAGAAACACAGAATTTCAACTTTCGAACATTGACATTAAGGGTAGATATTCACAAGTTGAGTTTTAGTCTAACTTTTTTAGGGCTAAGAACTAGCCTAAGACAAAAGTGTCGGAATCGCTCCGAACTTTTTTTGCATCTTGTTTACCATCCAAAATAACCCAGAAACACAGAATTTCAACTTTCGAACATTGACATTAAGGGTAGATATTCACAAGTTGAGTTTTAGTCTTAAGCTGTCTTAGGGCTAAGAACTAGCCTAAGACAAAAGTGTCGGAATCGCTCCGAATTTTTTGCATCTTGTTTACCATCCAAAATAACCCAGAAACACAGAATTTCAACTTTCGAACATTGACATTAAGGGTAGATATTCACAAGTTGAGTTTTAGGTCTTAAGCTGTCTTTAGGGCTAAGAACTAGCCTAAGACAAAAGTGTCGGAATCGCTCCAAACTTTTTTGCATCTTGTTTACCATCCAAAATAACCCAGAAACACAGAATTTCAACTTTCGAACATTGACATTAAGGGTAGATATTCACAAGTTGAGTTTTAGTCTTAAGCTGTCTTAGGGCTAAGAACTAGCCTAAGACAAAAGTGTCGGAATCGCTCCGAATTTTTTTGCATCTTGTTTACCATCCAAAATAACCCAGAAACACAGAATTTCAACTTTCGAACATTGACATTAAGGGTAGATATTCACAAGTTGAGTTTTAGGTCTAAGCTGTCTTAGGGCTAAGAACTAGCCTAAGACAAAAGTGTCAGAATCGCTCCAAACTTTTTTGCATCTTGTTTACCATCCAAAATAACCCAGAAATACAGAATTTCAACTTTCGAACATTGACATTAAGGGTAGATATTCACAAGTTGAGTTTTAGGTCTAACTTTTTTAGGGCTAAGAACTAGCCTAAGGACAAAGTGTCGGAATCGCTCCAAACTTTTTTGCATCTTGTTTACCATCCAAAATAACCCAGAAATCACAGAATTTCAACTTTCGAACATTGACATTAAGGGTAGATATTCACAAGTTGAGTTTTAGGTCTAAGCTTTCTTTAGGGCTAAGAACTAGCCTAAGACAAAAGTGTCGGAATCGCTCCAAACTTTTTTGCATCTTGTTTACCATCCAAAATAACCCAGAAATACAGAATTTCAACTTTCGAACATTGACATTAAGGGTAGATATTCACAAGTTGAGTTTTAGGTCTAACTTTTTTTAGGGCTAAGAACTAGCCTAAGGACAAAGTGTCGGAATCGCTCCAAACTTTTTTGCATCTTGTTTACCATCCAAAATAACCCAGAAATACAGAATTTCAACTTTCGAACATTGACATTAAGGGTAGATATTCACAAGTTGAGTTTTAGGTCTAACTTTTTTAGGGCTAAGAACTAGCCTAAGGAAAAGTGTCGGAATCGCTCCAAACTTTTTTGCATCTTGTTTACCATCCAAAATAACCCAGAAACACAGAATTTCAACTTTCGAACATTGACATTAAGGGTAGATATTCACAAGTTGAGTTTTAGTCTTAAGCTGTCTTAGGGTCTAAAAACTAGCCTAAGACAAAAGTGTCAGAATCGCTCCAAACTTTTTTGCATCTTGTTTACCATCCAAAATAACCCAGAAATACAGAATTTCAACTTTCGAACATTGACATTAAGGGTAGATATTCACAAGTTGAGTTTTAGTCTTAAGCTGTCTTAGGGCTAAGAACTAGCCTAAGACAAAAGTGTCGGAATCGCTCCAAACTTTTTTGCATCTTGTTTACCATCCAAAATAACCCAGAAACACAGAATTTCAACTTTCGAACATTGACATTAAGGGTAGATATTCACAAGTTGAGTTTTAGGTCTAACTTTTTTAGGTCTAAGAACTAGCCTAAGACAAAAGTGTCGGAATCGCTCCAAACTTTTTTGCATCTTGTTTACCATCCAAAATAACCCAGAAATACAGAATTTCAACTTTCGAACATTGACATTAAGGGTAGATATTCACAAGTTGAGTTTTAGGTCTAACTTTTTTTAGGGCTAAGAACTAGCCTAAGACAAAAGTGTCGGAATCGCTCCAAACTTTTTTGCATCTTGTTTACCATCCAAAATAACCCAGAAATACAGAATTTCAACTTTCGAACATTGACATTAAGGGTAGATATTCACAAGTTGAGTTTTAGTCTTAAGCTGTCTTAGGGCTAAGAACTAGCCTAAGACAAAAGTGTCGGAATCGCTCCAAACTTTTTTGCATCTTGTTTACCATCCAAAATAACCCAGAAACACAGAATTTCAACTTTCGAACATTGACATTAAGGGTAGATATTCACAAGTTGAGTTTTAGTCTTAAGCTGTCTTAGGCTAAGAACTAGCCTAAGACAAAAGTGTCGGAATCGCTCCAAACTTTTTTGCATCTTGTTTACCATCCAAAATAACCCAGAAATACAGAATTTCAACTTTCGAACATTGACATTAAGGGTAGATATTCACAAGTTGAGTTTTAGTCTTAAGCTGTCTTAGGGCTAAGAACTAGCCTAAGACAAAAGTGTCGGAATCGCTCCGAATTTTTTTGCATCTTGTTTACCATCCAAAATAACCCAGAAACACAGAATTTCAGCTTTCGAACATTGACATTAAGGGTAGATATTCACAAGTTGAGTTTTAGTCTTAAGCTGTCTTAGGGCTAAGAACTAGCCTAAGACAAAAGTGTCGGAATCGCTCCGAATTTTTTTGCATCTTGTTTACCATCCAAAATAACCCAGAAACACAGAATTTCAGCTTTCGAACATTGACATTAAGGGTAGATATTCACAAGTTGAGTTTTAGTCTTAAGCTGTCTTAGGGCTAAGAACTAGCCTAAGACAAAAGTGTCGGAATCGCTCCGAATTTTTTTGCATCTTGTTTACCATCCAAAATAACCCAGAAACACAGAATTTCAGCTTTCGAACATTGACATTAAGGGTAGATATTCACAAGTTGAGTTTTAGTCTTAAGCTGTCTTAGGGCTAAGAACTAGCCTAAGACAAAAGTGTCGGAATCGCTCCAAACTTTTTTGCATCTTGTTTACCATCCAAAATAACCCAGAAATACAGAATTTCAACTTTCGAACATTGACATTAAGGGTAGATATTCACAAGTTGAGTTTTAGGTCTAACTTTTTTAGGTCTAAGAACTAGCCTAAGACAAAAGTGTCGGAATCGCTCCAAACTTTTTTGCATCTTGTTTACCATCCAAAATAACCCAGAAATACAGAATTTCAACTTTCGAACATTGACATTAAGGGTAGATATTCACAAGTTGAGTTTTAGGTCTAACTTTTTTTAGGTCTAAGAACTAGCCTAAGACAAAAGTGTCGGAATCGCTCCAAACTTTTTTGCATCTTGTTTACCATCCAAAATAACCCAGAAATACAGAATTTCAACTTTCGAACATTGACATTAAGGGTAGATATTCACAAGTTGAGTTTTAGGTCTAACTTTTTTTAGGTCTAAGAACTAGCCTAAGACAAAAGTGTCGGAATCGCTCCAAACTTTTTTGCATCTTGTTTACCATCCAAAATAACCCAGAAATACAGAATTTCAACTTTCGAACATTGACATTAAGGGTAGATATTCACAAGTTGAGTTTTAGGTCTAACTTTTTTTAGGTCTAAGAACTAGCCTAAGACAAAAGTGTCGGAATCGCTCCGAACTTTTTTTGCATCTTGTTTACCATCCAAAATAACCCAGAAACACAGAATTTCAACTTTCGAACATTGACATTAAGGGTAGATATTCACAAGTTGAGTTTTAGTCTTAAGCTGTCTTTAGGGCTAAGAACTAGCCTAAGGCAAAAGTGTCGGAATCGCTCCAAACTTTTTTGCATCTTGTTTACCATCCAAAATAACCCAGAAACACAGAATTTCAACTTTCGAACATTGACATTAAGGGTAGATATTCACAAGTTGAGTTTTAGTCTAACTTTTTTTAGGTCTAAGAACTAGCCTAAGACAAAAGTGTCGGAATCGGCTCCGAAATTTTTTTGCATCTTGTTTACCATCCAAAATAACCCAGAAATACAGAATTT
>MQUG01001698.1:0-10020 GCA_007213375.1 Steinernema feltiae | reverse complement strand
TTTGGTGTCATTTGATTGATTGGTCCTCGTAGTTTGCAAAAATAAGATTTTTAGAGCTTAAGTTCCAGTTCCATTTACAAAAAATCTTTTAAGACTTCAAAGCTTTGTTATTCCGGTTTGCGTATGAGCTGAGGCATGCCGGTCCAATTCTCAAAACTATTTTGTAAATTGTACGATCACAGGAGTGAATTTGTGATTTCTGAGTGTTTGAATCATGTCCGAAAGTGACTTAATGCACCAAAACTAGACATTTAGAACAAATTGTCGAATTGCTGGAGGTGGACTTTAATATTAAGAACAAAAATTTTCTGTAAATTGCTACAAAAACCAGTCACACAAAAGGCCTAAAACAACTGGAATGCTGTTGCTGTTGCCTAGCTCTTATGTACAAAAATATTACTTACTTTCAGTACATTTTCTACATGAAAAAAGCAAAGATTCCATCTGTCAGCTTTTGCGGTCTGCTATAGTTTTTGACTGTCGAATTTCATTTGCTACTCAGCTCAATGAAAAGACAAAGTTGGAGCAAAAATCAACTTTTTGTTTAATTTGAATTGAATTGACTTTATTGTGCTGTCGACTGTGTAGACTGTCGAGTTTGTCGTCTCCCTAACAACTAACCTTACCGTTGAAGACTGAGGAAAAAAACCAAACAAAAGAAAATCCATTTTGGTTCAAATGTCTCAAGCTACAATAGTGCAGTTTGCGCTTTATGACATCATTCAAATTAAAAAGAAAACATTCACATCAACTGTTTAAATTGTTGGCCAGATTGTTGAATGCCATCATTACCACTAACCGACTCGAAAGCCTTTCTTTGTAATTTATTTTTTTTTATTTCGGAATTGATTTGTGATCATTGAGTGTTCTGATCAGTTATCGAATGTTTTTATATTTTTTTCGACTTTTAACAATAAACTAATTTCGAAACTAATGAACAACAAAATCGGCTAGTACTAGACTCGACAATTTGATGGTCTGACAGTTGGTGTTTGTCAATACACACTTCAAAAAATCAAATCAGCCTTTATTTAGCCATTGTCATTTATTCAATCTACGGTATTTCGACATCAACTCAAAACACAAAAAGAGCTTCCAATTGACATGCGTTTGTGGCAATTTGCAAACCAGTGCCAGTGACTTCTTTAGAGCGTTCTAATTTGGTGCTAAAATTGGCAAAAAAGAGAAGAGAGGAATGCAAAATTTGTATGCTACCAGGCAATCACGTAAATAGGAATATTTTGTTAGCCGTTAATACCGAAAGCGTTCACCAAAAATTCAATTGTTTAATCAACCAACTAAAGCAGGAACTAAAACGAAAACTTTTAACTTAGGTACATTTGCTTCAGTTTTAGTAGCACATAGCATCTGGCCCTTCGAAGAAAAAAATGCCAACCTACTGTTGTTTAAACGAGCACAAGCTCCAAAAATCAAGTCCTCTCTTTATCGGTACCGTTCTAGTGGTTTATTTAATCCAGAATACGCCCAAAATCTTAATCCGAACTGCAAAAAAACGTATAAAGCTGGTTATAAAACATGACACCTTTGCACAATCAAGATTTTAAACTCAAAACATAAAATTGCCCTATTTTTGTGATGAATTTGGATTGCTTAGCTAGCGACAGTTACTGATCAACAGACATGCTCGGAGAAGACTGTCGACCAATGCAAAGAAAAAGACAAAAATAAAATTTTAATAAAATTTCTTAAATTATAACAGGAATCTAATGCAAAGCTAGTTACTGAAACGGGAAAGTTAACTGGTTAATAGCAGCTTCTAAACTACTAATTTATGCATTTAATTCATTTTAATTTTTGTTCAAAAATTGCTCAGAAACTATTTTCAAAGTCAAAAATTAGTAGTTTAGAAGCTGCTATTAACCAGTTAACTTTTCCCGTTTAGTAACTAGCTTTGCATTAGATTCCTGTTATAATTTAAGAAATTTTATTAAAATTTTTATTTTTGTCTTTTTCTTTGCATTGGTCGACAGTCTTCTCCGAGCATGTCTGTTGATCAGTAACTGTCGCTAGCTAACCAACCAAATTCATTACAAAAATAGGGCAATTTTATGTTTTGAGTTTAAAATCTTGATTGTGCAAAGGTGTCATGTTTTATAACCAGCTTTATACGTTTTTTTGCAGTTCGGATTAAGATTTTGGGTGTATTCTGGATTAAATAAACCACTAGAACGGTACCGATAAAGAGAGGACTTGATTTTTGGAGCTTGTGCTCGTTTAAACAACAGTAGGTTGGCATTTTTTTCTTCGAAGGGCCAGATGCTATGTGCTACTAAAACTGAAGCAAATGTACCTAAGTTAAAAGTTTTCGTTTTAGTTCCTGCTTTAGTTGGTTGATTAAACAATTGAATTTTTGGTGAACGCTTTCGGTATTAACGGCTAACAAAATATTCCTATTTACGTGATTGCCTGGTAGCATACAAATTTTTGCATTCCTCTCTTCTCTTTTTTGCCAATTTTAGCACCAAATTAGAACGCTCTAAAGAAGTCACTGGCACTGGTTTGCAAATTGCCACAAACGCATGTCAATTGGAAGCTCTTTTTGTGTTTTGAGTTGATTTCGAAATACCGTAGATTGAATAAATGACAATGGCTAAATAAAGGCTGATTTGATTTTTTGAAGTGTGTATTGACAAACACCAACTGTCAGACCATCAAATTGTCGAGTCTAGTACTAGCCGATTTTGTTGTTCATTAGTTTCGAAATTAGTTTATTGTTAAAAGTCGAAAAAAATATAAAAACATTCGATAACTGATCAGAACACTCAATGATCACAAATCAATTCCGAAATAAAAAAAAAAATTAAATTACAAAAGAAAGGCTTTCAGTCGGTTAGTGGCAATGATGGCATTCAACAATCTGGCCAACAATTTAAACAGTTGATGTGAATGTTTTCTTTTTAATTTTAATGATGTCATAAAGCGCAAACTGCACTATTGTAGCTTGAGACATTTGAACCAAAATGGATTTTCTTTTGTTTGGTTTTTTGCCTCAGTCTTCAACGGTAAGGTTAGTTGTTAGGGAGACGACAAACTCGACAGTCTACACAGTCGACAGCACAATAAAGTCAATTCAATTCAAATTAAACAAAAAGTTGATTTTTGCTCCAACTTTGTCTTTTCATTGAGCTGAGTAGCAAATGAAATTCGACAGTCAAAAACTATAGCAGACCGCAAAAGCTGACAGATGGAATCTTTGCTTTTTTCATGTAGAAAATGTACTGAAAGTAAGTAATATTTTTGTACATAAGAGCTAGGCAACAGCAACAGCATTCCAGTTGTTTTAGGCCTTTTGTGTGACTGTTTTTGTACAATTTACAGAAAATTTTTGTTCTTAATATTAAAGTCCACCTCCAAGCAATTCGACAATTTGTCTAAATGTCTAGTTTTGGTGCATTAAGTCACTTTCGGACATGATTCAAACACTCAGAAATCACAAATTCACTCCTGTGATCGTACAATTTACAAAATAGTTTTGAGAATTGGACCGGCATGCCTCAGCTCATACGCAAACCGGAATAACAAAGCTTTGAAGTCTTAAAAGATTTTTTTGTAAATGGAACTGGAACTTAAGCTCTAAAAATCTTATTTTTGCAAACTACGAGGACCAATCAATCAAATGACACCAAAGGTCACTCGCTCGGTAATTCCTAATTCCTAGTAAGACCTAGTGCATGCTCGCAAGCTTTAACTATATAGAATTTTTGAAGTTTCTTGGAGACACTTTTAGCGTTTTTAGCATAATCACTAAAGTTTACACAGCAGCTCAATTACATGTCGGACAATCAAGGCCTTGAACCTTAGCCTTAGAACCAATTTTTTTGTTTATTTCTTGTTGGAGCCCTAAAAATCGTATTTTTGCAGTTGGGTTTCTTGCCATTCAAACACTCAAAAATCACAAATCCGCTCCTCAGCTATCGACCATCTCTCAACAAATCCATTCTGAAATGTGACCGTATTCGTAGGATTTACAAAACATTTTTGTATATTCCATTGGTTGGCGCCGCACCTCTGCTCATACGCAAACCGGAATATCAAGACAAGATTTTTTTGCTCAGGAGATTTCAGAGCTCTAAAAAATCTTATTTTTGCAGTTCGGTCTTTTCTGGATTCAAACACTCAAAAATCGCAAATCCACGCAAATCAAAGTTTGTTTTTATTTTATTATTTTGTTGTTTTGTTTTGAACTGTTTTTTTTTATTTTTTAATGATTTGGCTAACCACCAACCCATCAGACCATCAAACAGAGGCCGAAAAAAGCACTTTTCTTGTTTTAGACAATTTATCGGGCTATTTTTATTTGATTCATTTTTGAATTTCGCAGCAAACTCACACACCTGGTCAAGTGCAAGTCCTTAAGTGCAGGTCAAGGCAAGTCAAAGCCTTAAGCCAAAAAGTAAATTTTTGTTTATTTCATATAGACGCTCTAAAAATGTAATTTTGAAAACGTCCATCTCTTAATTCAAACACTCAAAAATCACAAATCCATTCCAAAATGTGAACGTATTCGTACGAATTACAAAACATTTTTGAGAAGGTGCTGTGAAGGAAACCGGAATATTAAAGATTTGAAGCACCAAGAACCAAGAAAACAAGCAATTTGTTGTACACGTTTTTAAAAGCTCTGAAAATAGTATTTTTGTGACTCTCAATCCACACCTCCCATCCGTCAACCATCAACGAATACATCGGATTTTTGTTTTTCGTACTGACATCGAACTAACAAAGCCTGAGTTAAACCTGAATTAAATTGAAAATTGAATTTTCTTGTTTGAGACGGTTTATGCGTCTGTTTTCATTCGATTCATTTTAATCATGGCATTAAAATCCACACAGCTGCTCAAGTAATTGTCGCACACTCAAAGCATTGAACCTATGTATTTATTGTTCATTTCTTGTTGGAGCTCTAAAAATCTTATTTTTGCAGTTGGGTCTTTTGAAATTCAAACACTCAAAAATCACAAATCCAATCCTCGCCTTTGGGCCATCTTTCAACAAATCCGGTTATGTTTGTGACCGTTTTTGTACGATCTACAAAACAATTTTGGAAATTCCATTGGTTGGCGCCGCACCTTTGCTCATACGCATACCGGAATATCAAGGCTTTGAAGCCCTAGAACCAAATATATTGTTTTTGGGGTTCTCTTGACACTCAAACACTCAAAAATCGCAAATCCACTCCTCAGCCATCGGCCATCTGTCAACAGATAATTCAAATTTTATCGCATTTTCGTTGTAATTTTTTACTCCTTCGCCCTCGTCCACTTTGAACCTCTCGTTCACAAAGACAAATGTCGCCGTTCCGCTTGTTATCTTGTGAGTTCTCTCCGGTGCTGCTGCTGCTGTCGCAACCGCAACTGCTTATTGTAATCGTTTTTGCTCTCGCGATCCTACGCGCCACCACTCAGCCGCCGCCCTCATCCATCCTCTAATGCATTTACGCTCGCGCGCGACAAAGATTGATCGCTTTTTGGGCCGTTTTTGTGGCGCTGTGGATTAATCGCGCTTCGTAGTGGCTGTGAGCGCGGGATGCGCCTGCTGTAACGCGACAACTGACCGCCTGCGCTGCGAGCGCCAGGCGATAATCCGCTCGCTCTTTGGCTGAAAATTGCAGGCGAGCTGCGTGCCGATGCGGCCTGCCAGCGTTGCGGCAGGCAGGGCGCGGTGGTGATGAATGATTTTCGGGGATTTTTGATTTCTGGGAACGTGCTGGAGAGTAGTTTTTGAGTGTTGTAAATTTTTGAATTTTTCTCATATTTTATCGTGTTTAAAGCGTTTTATGATGATGACAAGTCTTCTAATCAATACAGTTACGGAATTTTTGCTTATAAGTTCAGTGGCCACATGGTGTAACAATCAAGGTAACACCAGCACTCAAGTTCAAATGAAAAACTAAATTTCCGATCTTTTTTAGTAAATTCTCCTCTAGTAGATTAAATAGCTGTGATGCTATTTTTGGGCCCACTTTCCATGCTAATTAACGGTTTAACTATTGCATTTGTGATCGCAAATGCACTTTGGGTAAGATCTGTATTGCTTTCATCATGAGGCTCCAAATAGCGATTATCAAGTCAATTATCAGGTCAATCTGCATTTAACTTAATTTATTTTTTTAATTTCCAATTTTACTGTTGTTTTTTTTGCAAAAGTCTAGATTGGTCGTCACTAGAAGAGCGTTTCTACGAAATTATTAAATAAATTAATTAATTTTTGCTTTCCACATCTTTCCACATCTATAGCACTTCAATAACGCAATTTTTGTACTCCGCACACAATCCCGTGCTGTATCGTGATATTGTATTTGTTCGTGTTTGAAGTTTGAGATCGCGCCGTGCCATTTGAATTCTCATTAACTTACGAATTTGTGTTTTGTTTCAGGTTTGTTCCAATGATGTCCAATTGATTGATTTACTGGCTGATAAACAACTGCGCAATTGTATTGCACTATACATCTGCTATGCATTGATTGTCTTGCGCATTTTCACGTTTGTTTCCTGGTAACTTTAGCGAAGAATGATTTTTTTTTTCATTTTTGTCCGTCTTTAAAACGGTTTAAATCGCCGCACAAAAGGCCGCTTTCCATTTATAAGCTTCGATGAAGATGTAGTTCTGTATTTTGATAATTTTCAATTATGCGCTCTAAGATTCAATTCAATTCACCATGCGCACTAATCTACCTACAAATTTCTTATTTTATATTTTTGGGCGTCAGGAAGTTGACTAAACAATAGCGACAGAACATGTTTTTCAAAGATTTTCATTGAAATTTTTGAACTATGCGTTAGATGCATTCTTTCGCGTGTTTGCATTCTCAGGCAAATTGCTTACGTGCTATTTATTCATTTTTTGCTGCTGGCGCCGAAACATTGTAGCTTGCATTTAGCCAAAATTTGTTGTTTTTTCACCAGTTTGGTCCCTTGCAAACCAGTTGCTTATGGGAACTTTTAGACGTTCAAATTCATCGAGGCAAATCGTCCCGAAGCTACTTGTGCACCACTTGTGCTATGCTTTCAGTTGTGCTACTGTAGCAGCATTCTTTCGTGTGTTTTTGCAGTGTTCGCAATTAATCAATCAGCGTTTGGTGGCTAGAACCTTCTCTCCAATCTAGCTCAATTCACCATGAATTATAATAATCAAAATTTTTGATTTCTTCCTATTTTTCCAGTTTTCCTGTAATATATGAACAATCATACAATGGCGACTAATGGTCCTAATAAAGCTACTATGTAGTAGTGTTCTATGATGTGTAATCCACTAAATTTAAATTTTTGGGTTTTATTGTAATCGACCTTTGAGCGTTTCTAATCCATCTAACCCACCGATCCCGGCAAATCGTCCTAATAAAACTCCTATAAACATGGCCACTCGTGCTCTCACTAACGTTGAATTTTTGGCATCATAACCCATCTCCAATCAATCTCAATCCACCAATTATTGTAATCAAATTTTTTTTTGTTCCGAACTCCTACAGAGTGTCAACACACTAACGTTGAATTTTTGGCATCAGAGCAAATCTTCCCAAAACGACTGCTTTAAATTATGCCACTAGCGCCTTTTTATAGCACGTTATGTAGCATTTAGCTTGTTTTTTGTCCGCCCGATTATTATCTGCTCCTCCAATTTACCATACTTACAGATCTGAAAATTTCAAACATCCAAATTTTTGGTTTTCCATCGACCGTTCCAAACCTAATCCATCATACATGAACCCACCAATTGCGGCAAATCGTCTCAAAACAACTGCCATAAATATCGCCACTCGTGCTTTGAAGTAGCAAGTTATGTACTATTGCCAATTGCTATTTGGCTAATTTTTGAGGTTTTTTCATTCACATCTTTGCAAATCATTTTCTCCAATTTACCATTATCACCAATCTCATATTTTCAAACCTTTTTTGGGGGATTTCTTTGTAGTCCGCCCTCGAGCGTTATTTCAAACATACAAATTTTTGGACTTCCATCCAACCTAATCCATCATACATGAACCCATCAAACCGGGCAACAAATCGTCCCAAAACGACTCACATAAATATCGCCACTTGTGCTTTTATGTCGCAAAAAGCGAACGAAATTGATTTGCATATTTGATTCTCCTCTCGTCGTTCGCTCGGTTCGCGTTTCGCGGCCGACGGCGGCGGTGACAGCCACCGACAGAGATTTATTCATGCAATTTCCCATTTTGTGCATTTTTTGCGTTCCTTTCGCTTTTTGTTCGTTTTTTCAATCGCCGCGCTCTCCGCTCCGCTCACAATCGCCGCCGAAACGCGGTGAATACGAATAAGAACGATTTCTCCCTGCTCCTGAAGCTCGGAAACGACGATAAACAACGCACTTTGTTTGCGCGTTTCTCTCATGCGCGCGCGCAATTTTTGCAGCAAGTAAACAACGTGTTTTCGCATTCCTCTCACGCGTCTTTTGGCTGCTCGCGCCCCCAACGATATGCAAATTAGTCGGCGGCGGCGTCGTCGTCGTCGCTAGTGGTGCCATTTAGGGTAGCGGTGGGAAAGTGGAAAACGTGTTTTCAGCGCTACCGGCGCGTTTTTTGTTCTTGATTATGTGTTCGTTTTTGTTTTTGCTACTCTGTGAGCATAAGCTTTCAATTCAAATTGACGATAGATTATCAGCTATTGACCGCGTCGATATTCGGTTCAAAATCAAAGTTGTTTCAACAAGAAAATGATTTTTTGCGAGTTCAAGTTCAGTTTTTGAAACAATCCGTTCATTTTATACTCCATTTATTTAGTGCTGAAAGCAGGCCACGATACTTGAAGCTTAAAATATTAAAAAAAGACAAATATGGAAAACGTGTCTTCTGCTCTGCAGGTGCGTTTTCGTGTTTTTATTGATTTATCATTATCATTTTTGCTATACGCAATATTGCTCATTTGTCAGCGCTGATGACCGCCCCGGTAATTGATTTTTCGCGATCGTTTGATGACTAAAGAAAGTACTGTTATGGAAAGAATTCGTTCAAAACTACGTGCAAATACCAACAAAAGATTTGTTTACTGGTTGTGCGGTTCTGATCTGATCCGATTTAGCTGATTTTAAACATAATTAACATCATATTCGAGGATCGGACAGCTTTAAAAATTCCATAGAACGAAACAAACAGCTTTTTTGAAATGATTTTTGATATCCTCATTTTGGTTTACCATTAAAAATTGGTTTTTCGGATAAATTCTCTCCATCTCTTGCAAACATGCAAATGCTAGAAAAACACAATTTCTTGTTTGATTTTTTTATGCTTGCACCAGTTCGATTTGGCAGATTTTCAAACAAACTTGAATCCACAGAACGAAAATACAGTTTTTTGGCACGGTCACATCGCCGCTCTTAACGGAATTTACACAATTTTTTGCTTGCGTCCTGTCCAAAGAACTCCAAAGTTTGAACAACTCAGTGCAAGAGCGCGTTCTTTGACTGTTCTGAATTGTTTTTGTTAATTCAGAATTTTATTTAATTCAGGTCAGTTCAGTCGTTCGCAACAAAATCAAAACTCCAAAACCCAGCGATAGGCAAATTGGTCTGCGGCGTTGGTGTTGTCGCTAGTCGTGCAATTAAGCGCTGCGGTGGGAAAATGATAACTGAGTGCGAGAGCGCGTTCTTTGAATTTGCTCTGAATTTTTGAAAGTAGGTCATTCTATTCTGTACGACAGCATTCGCAACAAAATCAAGAACGACATGCCAATTAAAGTGTGCTCAATTCAGCAATTTGAGATTTTTGCAGTGTGCGTACTATAGTTAGTGCTCTGCCATTTCTGGTTTAAACTCTTGCTTAAGCTGTATTTAACATCTGTACTCCGATTGATATCGAGCAGCTCTAAAAGCTACATATAGTCTTTTTTAACTCTCCTCGTTCAGTTCCCTCATCTATCTTTAGCTCATGATATGCTCGTTAAATTGTCACTTTGCACAATTTAAACTTTTTTTTGTATTTTTTTTTCTAAGAAATTTCGATCTAGGATAGGATTAGGATAGGATCCCCTAATCCGATCGAAA
>MQUG01001697.1:0-17688 GCA_007213375.1 Steinernema feltiae | reverse complement strand
AAAAAATAATGCTGCGATACGATGTGGGCTGTGTCGAAACATAACAAAAGTTTGGTTATTTGACTTGAAACAGTTTTGCCACGGTCGAATGAATATAAACAATAGTTTTTGTGTCTCGCAACCTCAACATTTTTACCCGAAAATCTCTCTAAAAACACGTATGAATGAGCAAAAAAAACCCTGTTTCTTTGGTCACCGTGGAGAGAAGGCCCAGTTCGGTGTGGTAAACTGTGATATCCTCTTCCTCATAACTCTGGCGCTACGTTTGATATCCGTGCCAGTTATTTTAACACCAAGAATACGAGTGTTGGCTACTGTTCAGTTGTACTTATTTGAAACGTACATTTGGTCATTTCTGGTAGAAAGCAAATGAAGCTCCAATTCAAACACGTTTGCAAATTAAAGTACAACACAACCGAAGGAGAGAATTCAAAAATATTGGTTTTCTGTATGTGGATGACGACTTTGAATGAAAGCACGTTGCTTAAATTTTGCGTACGCGGGAGGCAAAAAATTAGATTGCTTGCAAACCTGATTAATGCTTAAACTATGTTCGCTCATTCCCCATTAAAACTTGATAGCTCTGCTAAGGATCTACATAGTTTTAAAAACGTTGTACCTGAAAAATCCTTTACTAATAAAGTTGTTTACCGTGTTTCTAAAATATGACCCGTAAAATCCGCTGCACTAAAAATGATAACAAAAATTACAAAAATGAAAAATAAGATTCTGTACTGTTTTCTTTAATAATGTTTATTAGATACCTTACGATAGCGTTTGATAAAAAGCAATTCTTGATAAGCTAGCATTTGTTTAGCATATTTGAGACCAAATATGTATACAACATAATCGCAAAAATATTTGACAATTCGTTAACTTAAAAACAGTACTTGGGAATCAAATTAATCTAAAAAAAATGAAACTGCAGTGTTTGTCCAAAGTTAGAAATTCCTGTTTACAGGCGGAAGTCATTAAAAATAAAGACTTGTAACTAGAATTTGTGCAAAATTTAAAATTAAAAATATATTTTTTCTCATTGTTTGCCGTGTTTACTGCAGTACCCAGTTTGGCCTTCTGGCATTGCAATCTGTATTGTGCTCAATTTGTTTTTGTTTTGTGTTCTCAGGTCTCAAAAGTCGTTGTTAGGCCCAAGTGTTTAGGTCAAGTGTCTGCGGCCTTTTCCTATTTAGGCTCAATTAAGCTCTCAACGAAGACGTTTGAATTAACTGCTAATAACCACAAATCATAAATAAATCATCAACGCATTGATGTTCCTGACATAATTCAAGACACGAGACAAAGAGGCATTTCTCTCAGTGATCCTAAAATTATATGATTACTGTTATTTAAAATCCCCTTCTTCTATTAGGACAGACAGACATGATCATTCCGGGACAACATTAAATGTAGATGTAACCATAAAAAATGTATTTCTTTAACGTTGTGTCAACGTGTGCCATGTTTGTCACCTAGGAATTAATACCAAAAAAAATAAAAAAGTTAAAAAAAACAAATTTTTAAAACAATTATTAAAAATTTAATAAACATTTATTTCTGAATAAATTATACTTTAATAAAAATTACAAAGTACGTATAAAACGTTTTTGATTTTTCAAAAACGTTTTAAAAAATCAAGTCCTCTTCAAAAATTGATTGTTTTATTTTTGCTACGATTGACAATAAAGCCACGGCAAGATTTTTCAAACTACAAAAATCAGAAGAAGCTTTAGAAAGTTAAGTTTATCATATTGTTGACTAACGATTAACCGTAGCTTAACTGTAAAGTTAATCGTTTCCGTTACGTTTACAAGTACCAAAAATTAATCAAATTTTTTAAAAACGGGCAGTCAATGCAGGGAACAATTGCTATTGAAAACGGAGGTACTTCGAGGTAAAACTGTGTGAAGAACCTGTACAAACTCGCGCAAATCTAAACTGAATTACATCAATGAACGTAATTTAAAAGAGATGCGAATATTCCCTTACCTCGTGTTTGTACACAAAGATTTAAGCAGAATCCGTTGGCATAGACATTGAATCCAAGTTGAAAATTAAATGTTCAAAAAACGATGCAAATAACGAGTAATAAGTTTTTAAATTTCAGTAAAACACTGCGAGCAGGTAATGATTGTGTTTTCTTTTGGGTTTCTCCTCAACAATTACCGTGGAGAAGGCCCAGTTTGGTGTGACGGCCGGAAAGCCGGAAACGTAGCCGTCAGCTTTTGTCAATTTTCAGTTGAATGCAACAGTAGTTAACAAATGTATTATCAGAATTAAACAAAAACGCCCACACAGACTACAGTATCCAACACAGACTATTCGCTCTCCTGGAAATGACATGACTTCAAAGGCCGGCTTGGGATGCTCGTACTCGGATAACGAAGCCTTGAAGCAGGCGATGTCCTCGATGAAGACACCACCGTTGTCGCTGTCCGATGAGGATACGGTAGTCGTGTTGTCTGCGTTCTCGAGAGTGGAGACCACTCTCACCGATAGCTTCTGCCGCTTCGGCGAACCGGCCGCGATCTTCTCATCGTAGAACTGCAAGAGGTCCTCTTTGGAGAGGCTATCGACTTCGGCTGCAAAGATTTCGTCTGGAATAAGGAGGATTACGGTATACTGTGGTAATTCAAACCAACTCCTGTTGAAAGAATACTGTTTCGTCTTAATCTCCTCCCAATGATTGTTCTTCTTCGCCAGCAACCGCGTCTTCAGCGTGTGAACGTTCTTTTGGTATTCCTCCTCGCTCATTCCAGCGATAGTCTCCTAAAGCTAACTGTGAATGGTTGTCCCGGTTAGCACAACTCACTCTGAAGCTCTTCAAGAACGCTTCAATCCGCTCTTCGGCGTATTTCGGCGCGTAGCTGCCGTGCACGATCATTTTGAGACTGCGAGTACCGTGTGAGTGCTTTACTCCGGTAGAAACGTCACCCAGTTGCTCCTTCGTGTGCAGAATCGAATTAGCGGGTTCCTTGGACATCTGTACAAGCATATCCAAGAGCACAGCAGTTCGTGGCTCTGCGACACCCATTTGGAGGATGAAACAAACGGCAGAGTTGGCGTGCGTGTTCTGTTTGATCTCGTAGACATGCGAATCGCCTTCGTTCAGCTTCATTGCGCGGGTCAACTCCATTTCGTTGCTCAAGAGCGGCCGAACAAACTCGTTTTTCTCGTGGAAGACCGCGAGGATCTCATCAGTCAGGCGCAAAGCTTCTCCTTCGCTTAGGTTGCCGTGTACAAAGATTTCCATATGAAGCGCCTTCCAGAGCTCTCCGATGAACTCGTTGAGTTTCTCGAGGGTGACATTCTCCGTCATGGTCAGCAGCTGGGCACTTGTTAACTGCTTGCTGTCTAGTAGCAAATTTGCCAATTTCTGACTGTGGACATGCGGCTCCGCATGGTCAAAGCCTTGAAGTGTTCTGGCATAGTCGTCCAACGCAATGCGGAATCGCGTCTGATCGGCTTGGAAGTTGACCAACTGGCGCACATAATTGATGGCAAAAAGGCCGAGTTTCTCGTTGTAACCATCGAATGTCAGCTCAAGTCCGTTTTCTGAGTTGTGGACACATCCGTGTATTCCGGCGAGTTTCGCATTGTACGCTTCCTCGATCATGGAATCCTGCATCAGGAAGTCTGATAATAAGGATTGAATCCTTGAAACATACCGTGAAGCAGCTGACATAGAGATTGGAGATAACAGGAGTGAGAGGCTCGGCGGTTACTTTAGGGAATGAAATAGAAATGAGCACTCCAGCTTTGGGAATTTTGAGTTCGTCGTCCTGTCGATACCAAACGCGAGTTTGTTGGTCGTCTCGGACCATTCGGGGCGTAGTCCTAATGAGCAAATGACCAATTTGGACTCCAAAAGTTCACTTACACTTTGTTCTCATCTGTCGGCCGCAAGTCAAACTGCGAAGCAATGTACTCGTTCCGCTTAGGCATGAAAAACGCGTCGTGCGAAGTGACCAGCGCTTTCTTGTATTTCTCCATCAATTCGGCGTCCAGCTTGGTCTTACGGTATTCAGTACCGTAGTAGTGCTCCTTCGACAGGTTCTTCAACTCAGCAGCCATTTTGGAAAGAACAAAACAGTTCATGTTTTCGGGAATCAACTGGCCCAGCAGCTTTTCGATGAGTTCAGGGTCGAATTCCTCACTTAGGTACGAGTGCATCAGGACGTCCTCAAAAGGATACGCTTGCAGAGCGTCAGAAAGACTATTGACGTAGTCGACAGGATTTCCCGTGTTGTTGAAGCGAAAGTTAATCTCTCCAACTCCGTTCAGTTCGTCCTGAATCCATTTTTGGGGTCCTACAGCGCGAATGTTGCCAATCTTTTGGAAGGTGAGCTCGACGATCTCTTCAATGTGTTTGAAACCTTCTTCACTGAGTTTGAAACCAATGTCGAAACGACCGATTCCACGTGCCACGGTGTTGTAACTGGGAAGAAGAATGTCGCCCAACCAAGCCGTTTCAGCTCGGAGAAAAGGGAGCCTTTGCCTTTGTGACCGAGTAAATGCGCTAAGAGAGACGAAATATGAATTTAGTGACAGGAAATGGACAATTTGTGATATTCATTTGCTTTTCTACTATCTACTGCCTTCCTTTTGGCTTAGTTTTACGTTTAGTTTTATGCAATTAAACTGAGCTTAAATTTTGCGCTCAGCGTAGGGTCGCTTATAGTGCTATGCGTAACGGCTTTTTGTCGAAATCAAATTGAACTACTTGTGCGCACGTTCGAATTCGCGCACCATCTCGACTGAGCCGAAAGCAGACAATATTCAACAAGAAATGTCATTTTGCAACCTAATTTGGTTAGTCATGCGCTAGTTTGAACAAAATCTGTTTTCAAGAAGATGTTCGCGAGGTTTCATTCTATCGTTTTGTGCTGTATTGGCGCAAATTCATTCTATAGCAGTTTCTAAAAGTGTCTGTTCCGCTCGGCCATTCCTTTGTCCACAGTTCTAATTTTCTTTTAGCTTTCATGTCAACAATTATGCAGCAATGAAGCTTTGAAAACGCTCAAAAATCCCAAAAATGCGAATCAAACCCGCTCTGAACAACAATCAGTTTTGAACTCGCTGTTTCTCGGTTATTCAAAAACGTTTCCTTGGGTTTTTGCGGTTCAAACAAACGCACATACCAATGTAACGCTCCGGATGGCATTTGTAGAAGCTGGTCATGTCGTCTACCGCAAACGACAAGCTCAATTGTCGGACATCTGCGATTGTGACGACATCAATACGATGACCGAGCTGTTCGGGTCCGTAAACGTGGTCATCCTCCCAACTCTTCGGTTTGACATTCTTGTTCGCGATATCCCCAAGGTTTAAGCTCATTGCGAGCGTCTCCAACTCGTCTAGAGAACCGCTTCCCAGAATGGTGCACGCCATGCTGAAATTGAAGTTTTTAGATTGAATTCTCTAGCTTGAATAAGTCAGAAAATCGCATTTTTGTGCGTTTCACACTTACATGTTAGAAGAGTAGTAGGTCTCGTGAAACTTCAGCAGCTCGTCCCTGAGGCTCACGCCAATCGCGGTCGGAATCTCCATGAGAGTCTCGCGATTTCCGGTTCCAAACTTGTAATCGTGACCAGGCTTCGCAAGCGTTCTGTTAAGTTGATCAATGCGCCAGAAGTCGCTTTGAAGGTTGTTTGTGTGCTCAGAGTGCACCGCGTTCACTTCGCGCTCCACAGCGTTCTCGGGAAAGAGCGGAGAGATAAACAATTGAGTGAATCCCTTCAGCGCTTCCTGTAAAACGCGGTAAGAGTGGAATTCTTATCAAAGAAACCCACCGGAAACATGTCCAAAGCCAAATGGAAAGAGTAGTTTGTCGAGTCGGCACCTGTGAAAGTTCGCCAGACTCCCGCTCCTTTAATGAAGTTGAAAGACGCGCTCTCTTTGGGAATTTTCAGCATGTGCTCACAGAAATGCGCTAGACCGGGAAGCTCCGTTGGGTCCATCAAATGGCCTTTAAAATAACTGGATCTTGTGGCAATACACAATTCATAAAACGCACCTATGTTGACGTTGAACGAAGCCGCCGCTTTTTGCGTTGTTGGGTCTGAGACGAGGAGTAATTTCAAGCCATTTGAGAGCTCAAAACCGCGATACTGAAATTGGAGGATTACGGTATGAAGCGTATTGAGTAACGCTTACTTCTCGCTTGTCCGCCTGTGACTTCCTGATATCATCGTATCGCTTCGTGATGAGAGTCGGCTGTTGGGCGTCGTTCATGTTGACCTAGGTTTGCAACCGAAGAAAGTTGGCGTAGACAGAGGAGCAGCGATGACTAAAAGCAGACAAACTGTTCAGTATGGTTAACTGAAGGTAAATGAGGATTCTTCGCGAAAATGTAAAGCACACTGACACAGGGTCGTCTTAAACAGGATTCAATAGCGCACTCGCCCGCTCCCTTATCTCTTATCTTAATTTACGATGCATTTGAAAGGGGATGCCGCTAGCTACCCGTCATCAAGGCGACATTTTTTTACTTAATATTCAACTAATCTTGAAATTTCTGGCGCCGCACAGTCGTAAATGTCAACCTGGCGCCGCTTCCGGAAGTGGAGAAATAGCTCCGAATAAGATAAGCGACCTGAAAACGTGAGTCACTCTGTTCTGGCGACAATGGATTCTATTACTCATTGCTTACGTTTTGGCCATGTTCTTGAAGAGTTGATCTGAGGTCCTAAAATTCTTGTTTTGGAGGACAGTGGTACTGATACAGTGTCGTGTCAACCAGGATTTAATAGCGCACTTGCCCGCTCCCTTATCTTTTGTCTTAATTTACGATGCATTTGAAAGCGGCTGCCGCCAGCTACCCGCTATCAAGGCGACAGGTTAATTACTTAATTACTCAAAGATAGCGCGGCGGACAGCCGTACATGTCAACCGCTGCATTCCGGAAGTGGAGAGATAACTCCAAAAGAGGTAATAAGAGCTGAACAACGTGAATGACTCAGTTTTTAAAGAATACTACAATGTATTTACAGATTCTTGTTCTTAAAGTGAACGTTTGGACGCGTTGAGGGAACGCGAATATTTTCGCTATTCTCGTTAGCTCGCATTAAAAATGAGCAATTTGCTATCAACTTGTACAATATGATTGGGCGAAAAACAAAAGCCGCTCACGCAACAAAAAATTAAAAATTAGAATTTATTTGTGAAAAAATTAATTTATTAAAATTTATTCAAGTTGAAACGTTTTTCTAAGTATTCGGAGTTCAAATTTAATTAAATTGGTTTACTTTTAAGCTAAGCTAAAAGCATCATCTCAGCTCATCATGATCATCTCAGCGAAAAAGTAATAAAAATACGTCAATTTGTTTAAAATTTAATAAAATTTTAGAAAACCAAAAAAAAATACATTTAATACACTTTGAATTTTGAATAAAAATTCTTTAACTTATATACGCAAAGTTTGCCACTCCTTTTCAACGACGAAAAACAATTTCTTTAAAACTTATTAAAATTTTAATTTTACTAAAATTTTAAAATTTAGAAATTTATTAAAATTTTAAAAATTTATTAAAATCTAAATGTTTATAAAATGATCTCCTGAGCACCAGCCAGCCGAAGCCTGAAAATTTCAAATTTCAAATGAACGCTGTAGATAGATAATTGCTCTGTTATCCTAACCCAAATCATATTTATTAGTTAAAAACGTATAAACATCATTCATTTCAAATCTGATCATACGACCCATCGCTATTCACCGACCCGTATCGGCCGTTTCGGTTGATCAACGATTCGTGCGAATCACTTCTGACTACCGGCTCTGTGCGTGAAATCTTGTGCATAATCTCATCAACAGGGAGACCCTTTGTCTCCGGGATCATTGTGTAGCACGCGTACAGTAATCCAGCGCTGATCAGCATCATCGGAACGTGGAACATGAATCCAATGGTTTGCTCTGCGAGCGGATAGAGGAGTACGGTAGCCATAGCAAAAGTGATCGGCAGGATTTGTGCTACCTGAAAATACCGTAATTTATTAAATAAAATTGATTTTATGTCTATTTCCTGAGAAATAGCGGCTCTCGCTGTGTGTGGGCACATTTCACTGATCAGAATGGCTGTAAGCGTTAGCAGACCTAACATATTAGCCGCTTGACCGAGGATTGAGCCTACGATTCCAAAAATTGAGCTCAGGAAGAAACATTTCAACTTGAAATCGACGATAAACTGCGCGGTGCCGAGGAGGAACCATTCGCTGACGCACAGACCCGATACAGTAAGAATCAGTGGTCTACGGCCGAGTCTCTCGATCAACCAGGGAGCGAGGAGGCAGAGCGGTGAGCTTCCCAGAAGGATTATCATGATAGCGAGCATTGCTTGTGATTGAGTCAGGCCAAAGGACATCAGCATGGCTGCGTGGTATTGGCTCTTGATGTTGATCGCAGAGGCTGCGGGCACAAAGGCGCAGACAGAGATGATGAGCAAAGAGCGTCTGAATACCGTAATCCTTGTATTTAAGTTTTAAAAGCTGTAAATTACCGTAACGTGTGGTTATTCCACACCTCCTTAATGGTCGCATGACCCTGCTGCAGGTACATATGTTCATGTTCGTATTCCTCCTCAACGGCGTCTAAAAGTGTCTTACATTAGTGTGAGTACGGTAGTTAAACTCAAAAATACCCAAATCAGCGTCATCGCCATGATAGAATTTAACCGCTTCGCGACTCTTCTCCTTGTCATGCAACGTGATGTAGAGGTGCTTTGGCGATTGAGGGAATAGGAGAGAGATGGTCAAGTGAATTGCCGAGATGACTGCGCACATCGCTGGGAGAATTGTCCAGTTGTCGTCGTTCCGAGGAAATTTGGAAAGCAGAGGGGAGTAGCCAGGAGCATTGCGATGTAGCCTCCTGAGCCAAGGGCCATCGCTGTGAGACCTGAATTTGCCAAAAATAAGCTATTTGTTGAACATTCGTGTGCTGAATAGAAGCCAACCGGAGACAGCTATACGAGCTCACTAACCTCTAGACTTATCAGGCGAGCACTCAGCCAAGTAGATGATGAGGACAATCTTCAGAATGTTGACCAGACCGGCCATGAAATGACCGATCATAAAAAGTTCAATTGAGCAAAACGTTCCTGAGAGGTACATGCACACGCCTGAGAGAATTCCAATTGAAGACCTCAACGCAAAACCCGTTTACAACTGATGTAACGAACGATTACGGTACCTTACAATAACACCCGTTTCTTTACGACCGCAAAAATCCATCAAATAACCCATGCAGACAGCTCCGACGAGGATGCCCATGAAGAATGTGACTGCCACGCTCGAGTAGATCAGATTAAACCTAAAAAAATTGATTTTTAGTAGTGATTCTCATTTGAAAATGATACGTTTCGTCCTCAACTACGCCGTAGTGGGCTCGAATGCTCTCGTTGAACATCTTCCTAACCGGAATCGTCATAAAATTGAGCACATTGGCTTCGATATCCCCAAAACTGCCTAACAGAGCATGGACTATGGTAACTAGCCCAAGTCGGGGATTCATAGTTATCTGAAAATTAACTACCATAAGGTAATGGCAATGAACACCAAAAAAATTGGTTCGGTTCAGTTCCAATCAAAACGCTTTGTCTAAATTGTCAAAATTTAAATTGTTTTAAATTGTCAATTGCAAAATTGCAAACCTCGATGTATGTACAAGGTAAAAACCTTTAAAAAAAGCTCATTATAAAAGTACAAAAATTCACTGATTATACGCAAAAAAAAACAATACTTATTGGCGAGGGAACAACGTATTGTTCTTAGCGTTCTTGATTTCAAGAAAACAATTCCAAACTAGAAATGAAATCAAAACTATCCTCCCGCGGTACAACGGTTAAAAAATTAAAAAAATTAAATTAAATATCCACTTTACAACGTTATGTTTCAAAAACAATCTGCAAAGCTTACAATTGTTTAAATCTGCAACTTCTTATTGTGAGATCAAATGCTATTTTAGATTGTACTAATCACTGCATGTAAACTACCGAGTAGGAGGAGTCGATCAAAAAAATTGTTTATTGTCAAATTGTCAAACGTTTAAGTATCAAATTGATTAACGCGTAACGCGATGTCAGTATTTGTCCCTACCTCCAAACGTAAAAAAAATAATGTGTTCACCACCACTGTTCATCCAGTCCAAACAAGATTCAGATTCAGTTTCTTGGTAAAAATCAAAAACATGAAAATCAAAATGATTAATTGATTATTGAGTTTATTCGGAATTCGGTCCAAAAATAAGTTTTGCAACTGATTTGACCATGATTTGACCTTTTCAAACCATGATCACTGAAAAATGTTTACTTCGTTTACGTTTACTGAAAAATGACTGAAAAACGAAAAAATGACGGTCAGTTTGAACTCAAGTTTGAACTCGTAGCAAAAATTATAAATTAAACGAACTCAGAAATTGTAGCTTACGGTGCAATGGATATTTTCATATGATATATCACCTTACCGCCATATGTCAGCTCCAAAAAACTTTTTTACAACCATCTGCGATCTTTTGAAGATGTTGAACAAATGTGAATAATTTGACTTTCCAACCAGTCCAAAATCAATTAACTGATCGCATTTAGCAAATGAACTGAAGATCTCCTTGGTGAGAAAAGTTTTTGATTTTTAAAGCTACATTCGTGTGGAGCTCAAAAAATTTGATAAATGTGGTTCTAAAGAAATGTTTTTAAAACATCGTTATGAGTGTTGGCTCATTTGGTTAGTCACGTCATTGTTTTTGATTGAAATGTACTCACTGTTTGTCCGTGGACTACTAAAAATCGCTTGAAGGGTAAACACCTTCAGATGACAGATAGTGTCACCTACAAAAATTAAAAATGCTATGAACGTCAATTCCAGTTGACTCCGAACATCCGCAAAAATGATCAATTGTGATTTTTGATTGAAAAAGTTCCATAAAACTTAAATAACAGTATAATGAAGCAAAAATTGACTGAAAGTCGAATGTTATTACGTCTTCAAAATTTAAATTGGGAAACAGAATAGAACTGATCGATATTAACGGAAAAAAAGACATCGAGATGTGTAAGCATTCTAAGCAGTGCAATTTAGTGGATCGTTTTAACGATTCTGCATGCAAATAAATGAAAGATCGCAATGAAAGTAAAACAAATAAATTCAATTCAGGAAAAATTAAAAAATTGAAATTCAATCAAGTTTGTGATGCACACTTGAGCCACAATGTCGTAGTGCAAAACTCTGATCAAGAAAGAAGCAAAAAAATTTATTTAATTTGGCATCTCAAATAGTGATGATTTTTCACTGCTTGCAAAAACACACAAGGCAAATTGGTATTCGTCTGAGACAACACCAGTTTTGAAGACCAAAAATACTTCATTTTTTTGACCAGCTGAGTAGACCGTATGTCTTTTTCTTCTCAATTCTACCTGGTTATTAGCCCACCACATGTGCCCCGCTTCAAACTATCAATTGGTCATGTATATCGTAACCAAATAGCCAAATTGCGTACCAAAAACACAGTTTGTTTCTTTTCTTCTTTAATCCCTGTGCAATTTGAAATAGCACTAACGCTTTTGACTAATTGCAGTTGGTGTGTGTTTATTTTTAGGCCTAATAAAAGCGCTTCAGGCGCAAAAATCTTCAAAAAATCATTCTAAAACAGTCTTTGAGTGTGATAAAGCTTATAGTAATAAATTTTTGTAGAACAGCAGTTGAAGCAGGTGAAATTCAAAAAAAGAGAAAAACAAATGTAAGAGGCGACAAGAAAACTATCTGTTCTATGAACTGAAAGAAACCCATTAAAAAGTTGTATTTGAGCTTAAATAAAGTTGTTGCAACTGACAATCAAAACTGTTAAAATGGATTCACTACGATCGCCAAAAATGTAATTGTGAGTGTGTATCGATATTCTACGTCGTGCAACTCCCACCAAAAATGACTTGAAGGATTGCTACATTAAACATCGATCAGCAACTGTCTATTGCTCTTTATTGGTAGTCATAACCAATTTTTAAAAAATGAGCTGAGAATTTGAGAAATGAGAAATGAGAATTTTTTGTTGAATAACTCAGCAAAAACAATGAACAAAAACAAAAAAACAATTTGTTTGGCCTTTTGTGAGTTCATTTTGCTTCCTCGTTTGGAGATTCAGATTTTTGTTAAGGGTGACGTAAGAATATTTGACCGAACAACTAAAGATCGTTCGCAAGGTGGTAATAGTCATTAAACAGTAAAAAAAATTGTGAATTACCATAATACAATTTACGGAGCGCAATAAAGAAAGAAGACATACAAAAATAGAAGTGAAAAAAGTAATGAAAAAAATTAAATTAAATACAAACAATTTAAACAAATTAGAAATTGACCGCGCACCCAATAAAGTGACATATCAGTAATTTGTTTGAGGAACTAAATAGATCGTTGTATGGAATCTTCAAAAATGAGAAAACCAACGCTAAAAAATGTTTGAAAAGATTTAAGTAGACGTTTGAGATTCTACAAACTTTTTTTTAATGATTTGACAAATTAACTGGATTGAATTGATTATCAGAAATACAATTTAATATTTACTGTGTGTGTGTATTTTTGCAATCAGACACTGTCATCTGACACTCTAGAAATTGGAAACTTGGACAGAAATGTAGTCAAACACACTACAACAGAGTCGCTAAACGCTTAATTTAATTTGGATGTAAGATAGGTGCCTTGTTTATTGGTGAAAAACAACACAGGATCAAGTTGAATGATTATTTGAAACAACTACTGGGATTTTAGAATATTCAGAATTAAATTGCCTCCTTTGCGAGAACTGCAAAAATGTTTTTTAAAAAATGAAAAAGTCGACTGGAAACTTTGACGAAATTTATAGTTAGTTTTAAACTTGTGACCTGTCAATAACATAAGCTTAAAAATTACAAATTGCAAGATCACATCATGTCAGAGTCTACAATAATCAAATGTTCATCTTCTGATCCTTAAAAACTCTTCTAAACAGCCGACCACACACCAGAAAAGTTCAAACACCACTCTAAACAGTCCTGTTTACAATAGCAACTCCCAAACAAAAAGCGATTGTCACCAAAAAGCGAATCAATAATCGCCGAACCATCAACAGAGGGGGACGGATGCGTGTGGAAGAACTGCGCCAGCCGCTGCTGCTGCTGCCTTATTCGCTGCGCTTATCAGCAAACGTACGTACACACGAGATCATAAAAGAAAGAGTAAAGATACACACAGAGAGCGAGTGAGATAGCTTGTTTCGCGGACAATGAGTGCAAGCGGCGGTGGGGTGATAAACAGCAGATTTCCCGCCAAGTTTGGTCACATAGCAGAGAGGATGTTTGAGGGAGAGGGAAAGAGGTGCGAGCTGAGGTGACCAACTGAGAGTCAGCTGAGCAACAGAAAATCACAGCGGACAACATCAACAGCACGAGCGGCAGCAAGGGAGAGCGAGGGAGCGAGCGAGCGGGCGCAGAGTGCAAAATGACGAAGAGAAAGTCACATGAATGACAACACAGAAGATAAGTGGTTGGTGGATGGTGGCAATGAGACGGCTGGGAGACTAAAACAGCACCAGTGGATTTTTTGCTTTTGACCACACACGTTGAGAACTAGTTTAAGAGCTGCTATCAGAATGCAAGCCGATATACGCCAAAAATTAGAAAAACTAGTAAAATCTGAGCAAACAATCGCGATTTATGTTTCCACACGTTCTCCTTTGACACTGCCAAATGACTCCGAAAACATGCTTGCGGTCTGGCTAACCACACACGTCGTTTGTCCGCTGGTTCGAGGAAAACGAAGAAAATGTAACCATCTTGGTTGCACCTTATGAATCAATCGGCGCTCATCGTTTCTTATCGCATTCGTCGTTTTGTTTCACTACAAAGTTTGTGTTTGTGGACGTTTTGGAACTTCAGTGCCACCACTCACGATTCTCGCACTTAATTCAGGCGTAGACTTCCTTTTGTGGCCTAATCGAGGGTTGTGCTAAGCTACGCTACACTTTGTATGCAAATCGGTTGAAGAACAAGGACAATTGTGTAGCAGAGGCCACGACAGCTCACAAATTGTGCCAAAACGAAGAGTATGTCAATTCATTCTGTTGAATCAGTTTATTTATAGCCTTACAGTGTCGAAACGGTCACTTTAGTCCAAAATCGGAATCTTCTTCCTTTAACGCTCGCGTTTGGACAAATCAATTGTCTATTTTTTTGTCTTTGTCCTCTTCACGGTCTTTACGACCGCACACGTAGATTACACTTTCTTTTAAAAATTCAGCGAGTTTATCATCATAAATACTCAGATTACAGGATCCATAAATCCGCAAATTCAAGCAGCTCCAGCAGCAGACAAATCGTGGTTCACAGCGCGAATGGAAATTGCGTGCATGAAGGGTTTGTTCTCATCAAAGAGCTTCTTGGTCTTCTCCGCCTGCTCCGGCCACAAAAACAGATCCTTGTAGATGTTTCTAATCAACTTGAGACGGCCATACTGTAGGACGTACTCATGGGCGACCTCGACAATTGGGTCCCACTTTGCTTTGAGTCCAACGCGGATCCAATGATGGCGGATTTCGCAATTGTGCTCGTTGTTCAGATTCAGTTTGCTTGTCAGGGTCTCCATTTTGGTAATAGACAGCGGTTCAGCCTAGATCCGGGTTACGGTAGCTCTCAAAATCATTGCTCACCTGTCTCAGCAAGTTGAAAAACTCTTCTTTTTGGCTTGGAGTGAATTTCGCGTATTGATCGAGACTGATTTCACCAATTTTCTCATCTGCCGTAGTAGCCCAGAGGTCACAGTACTCCACACAGGCTCTCTGGAACGAATCGTCGTATTCTGGGTCGACCGGCGGCATTCCTGTGCTGTACATCCACAGATCAAAGTCCATTTTGTCTAGAATCTCTTTCTTGTGCTGGAAGAAGGCGACAAAATGGTCTTTCCATTGTTGCGAGTCGATCGCTTTCAGGGAGAACGTCTTGATGTAGTCTCTGAGGTAATTATCAAACTCTTCGACTCCGAACATCTTCTCCAAGTAGAACAAGAACACTTGACCCTTCTCGTAGTAAATGTTCGAGAAAGCCTTGTTTGGGTCAGTTAGCTCGTCGTGTTCTTGTACCAATTTGGTCAGCGGATGGGTGGGATGGAATTGCTCGTAGACGCACGCTTTGAGCTGAGAGGTCCAGTTGTTCAAGCCACAGAAATGGCGGTCTGCTTCGCCGTACATCATTGCGCCGATGCGGCGTTCCATGTAGGTCGTGAAGCCTTCGTTGAGCCTGGAATTTCGAGATTTTTGTTAAGCATGGCTTCAGTGGCACAAGGCGCTCTCGGCGCCGCTAAATCGGTGCTTGGACAACTCGGAGAAGTCTGGTTAGCCAAATAGCTAGGCTAATAGACTAAGGCAGTCTAAGCCTACGCTAATGTAAACCTAGAGGGTCGTAGCCTGAGCTTAGTAATGAAGGCTCTACGCAGTCGGCGCCGTGGCGTTGAGCATCGTTAATCCAATGATCCATTTCCAGGCCACAAGTTCAACTGATCTTAGACTCACCACTCATGTTCCCAACTCGAATTCGTGACCAAATTTCCAAACCAAGCGTGGATCTGCTCATGGGCAACAAGGCACGTGAGCGATCGATCTCCGGCAATCAGCGAAGGAGTGAGGAAGATCATGCAAGGATTCTCCATTCCACCGAGGGGAAACGACGGCGGCAGGACAATCATGTCGCAGCGGCCCCACACGTAGTCGCCGAGGATTTTCTCTGCTGTTTGAAGTTGAGTTTCGCTCTTAAATTCTGTATTACAGCTGAACTAGTCAATGCGCTACCTCAGCAAACTCATATGCAGCAGCATCAACAAGCGATGGTTCGGCCCAGACACGAATTCTATCGCTGATTTCGCGAGAATCGAATCTGCCGACAATGAAAGCGATCAAGTAACTTGGAATCGGGATTTTCTGCTCAAATTCGTAGAGCATAAAACCGTCATTGTGCGGATCGGGAACCGCGTCGCCCTTTTGGACTGCCGACATGAGGGCTACGACGTAGTCAGGAACGCAGAGCTGAAAACGAGCTCCATGAATGCGAGAATTGACGAGAGCTTACCTTAGCGCTGATTGGACATTTGACAGCCGGAGTGTCCATGCACGGCAGGAAACTGCGAGCAGCAATGGGCTGAGCGTAGGTGAAGACTTGAGGTTGGAGTCGGTCTTTGGTTTGGTTCTTGTCCAGCCATTGGAGGGCGGTGGCGGTGGGTGAGGTGGAGAATTTGATCAGAACTTTGCTGAAATGATGATTTTATCGACATGCCGCTGACCGCTGATCCAATGGTTTGAGACACTGAAACGACCAGTCGACCAGAAAATACAACACGAAAGAGACAACATGAGCGGGTGTCGAAGTTAGACACCGCGCGTAGACACAATGCCAACGAGCCACCGCGCGCCTAATTTAGAGACGTTCAAAAGAAATGCGTTCAAGTGCTCCAGCGTTGACTCATAGAAACGGGAACCTCCTGGCTTAGTCATAATATGAAGCTATGCTTGAGCTCAAGCAGCAAAGTAAAAGAGAAAACTTTAAATTAGACTTAGATTTCAACCAACACGACTGAGTAGAACAGCGCTTATCTCTCTATCTCTCAACGGAGGTCTTTCCGTCTACAACAAAATCAAATTGACGATAGGACCCGACGCAATCTAGACCTTCAATGTGTGCACACTGTTCCCGTATTGCAACACTGATAAAAACACATCCGGTGTCGGCTTTGAATTTACTCGTTTTTGGTCATTTAAGTCCGACTTACATCTCATCTCCCTCTTTGATGTTCCCTAGGTCAATCGCCAACTGCTGTCCAAACACATCCAATGGCTGCTCGGTTACAGTAAACGTAGCCTCAGCTCCATTGACAGCAACCTTCTCCATTTTCAGCTCGAGGACGTCAAGAAACTGCAAAAGCAATACAATCCAGGCTAAAACAACCTAACTTACCAATTTCTGCGCATTGCGCTTCGCTTTCAGCTCGAATTCAACCTCTCCTTCGAGCACCTTCTCCTCAAACCCGGATCACCCATGATGGGTCTCAAATGGACAAGATCAAAATCTTCAAAATTTGCACAACTAGCCGGGTCCTTGCGCTCCATCGCTCGAATCTGAAACATCAATCACCAGTAGACCAACGACACAATTTCAGGTGAAATAATTCTAGCGAACGAGTGGCGCTCCGCTTAAGTATCACCGTTTGCTGTTTGCTGCTTATCGCAGAGAAAGGGTTTCAACAGCCACGTTGTTCCCTTCTCCGAGAAGGGGAACAGGCAGCCGCTCGCTCGCGTGAGCTGATAATTGATCAGACTACCGGGTTGTTTGCGACGATTTTTAGGGTTAGAAGCACAATTCGTTTGTCGGCGAGCGTTTATGCAATGATAGCGAAGGGCGATTAAGTTTTGCTGCACAGCGAAGAGAGCAAACATCGGCAATTGAGCATGATAGGTAAACAGTTTTTGAAAGATTGCAGCAGCAGCACATAGTCATCTGATTTGTGAGGCTTGAACTGCATGGAATAGAATTATAGACTAGAACTTTTCAGACAATTTCGAGTTTAATTTTTCAGACTTGAATAGGCTCTGGGTGGTCAAGATCAGACATGGAATCGCAGACTCAATGAGGCTTGGAAAATGGACTAAAGTACAGATATTATCAATCACCGCTACGTGTCGTTCACCTT
>MQUG01001696.1:0-31831 GCA_007213375.1 Steinernema feltiae | reverse complement strand
TATGTACGCACGGCACTAACTGATTCGTTCCTGGCACGGCAACGGGAATTTATGTGTGTGTGTTTGCAGAATGTGTTAGTTTTGCATAAACGCTTATTTTAACGCACACTGGCAACCTGAAAAGCAAGTTGACATAAGCAGATATCGCTAGCATTGAATCGTAGTTTTACTTGAAATGAATCACCGATTGCAAAATGCTCGATAATAGTTTATTGTTTGTTATGGAACGCATGCGATTGTCTAGAGGCAAGAAACAATAAAGAGATCGGAGTTTCAGAAGATTGCAGCGAATACATGAAAATTATGTTTGCTTATAGGTGCAAAAATGCTTATTGTGATAAATAGAGCATACGGGACGATTTGGACCCAGTATTTCTTGCTGTTTTTCAGCTTCACAATACACTAACAAAATAAGTTAACCAGTTGCAGTGACGAGGGAGCCATAAAAAAACTTTGGATTGAAATCAGAAGATTTAAAAAAGATTTTTCACCAAATTTAATCGATAATTCATCTGTACAAAAATATCTACGTGGTTAGCTGCGAAATCGAATAATGACTGCGGAATGCACGAGCGGATGTACGGAACGAGTGTACAATCATTTACAATAGCGTTGTTGTTTTACTATTTTCGCCAAATTGTCACCTCAAATAACATTGTAAAGTGATGTTTTTGAACATGATGAGAGATTTGCCGCCCTGTTGCTAACCTGCTATTACTAAGACTTTACTGATTGTGTTAACAGTAGCCGCGAAAATGCATATCGTGATGAATGGCACGTGAAAAGCACGCGCGCGAATAGAACTCAGTATTTCTTGCTGCTTTCCAGCTTTAAAATACGCACTAAATTGGTAACAAGTTGTTGCAATGCAGGATGCCAAAAAAAAAACAATCATAGAAATCATAAGATTTAAAAAAAGTTTTCACAAAATTTAATCGTTTTTTGGTTCACAAAAAATATCTACTTTGTCACCTGAGAAAGCTAGAATGCACGAAAAATCTGCAAAAAAGTAAGCTGAGAAAGCTACTTTATAATTGCAGCATGCACGAAAAGGACAAAGTCTGCAAATAACTAAAACTGTGCGATCTTAAATACAGCAGAACAGAGGCTCAAATAAACATAATATCAACTTCAAGATTAACTTTTAATTCTAATATTTACGACTGCGCAGTCTAAGAACTGATACGAAAAAACAAAAGCTTCAAGACCGTGTTAAAACTGAAAAAAAAACTGAAAAATTGCAAAATTTTTTATCTTTATTCGTTACACATGCAGCGAAAACATGAAGCTCCAACCCTTTTGTTATATTTCAATAAAATTATTATTGAAAAATCACTGAAACGTGTGCAATAACTCCAAAATCAAGAAAATATTGAAAAAGAAAAATTCTTCCAAACTACATCACTTATTGGTTGATACGGTAATGGAAAAAACGGACGACTCTTCAAACGTACGTTCGCATTTCTTGTCTCTGACGCTGGACCGAAGTATCCCTGCGCAAAAATCTTCACTCTAACTGCAACAAAATGTTGATTTTGACATTATCATCTTGGTGGGCCAAAAAAACGGAATTAAACCAAAACTTTTAACAATAGTAGTCTTGACGCCAAGAATGCTCTGTTTGTCAAGTCCTAAAATTTACTCTAAAACGGGCTTTTGACCATTTTGACTTTTTTTTGGATTTTGAATATTTGAACAGCGCAAAAATTGTTAATCATATAATTGGTTAATGATACTCTTCAAGTGTATATTCGCATTTCGCCAAAAATGTCTTCAACTTTTTCTTGTAACCATTTTAGCATGATTCGTGTAATCAAAAGCTTAACTCTAACTGCAACAAATTGTGATTGTGACCAAATCTCGGTGGAGCAAAATAACCAATAAAGCCAAAAATTGTAAGCTCAGCAAACTAAGAAAAGTAATCTTGATGCCGACAGTGTGTTGTACCACAAAATCCTGAAATCGACGTAAAAAACGGAATTTTGACCAGAAAAAAAATAAAAAAATGTTATACAGAAATTTTGTGAATTGACCTGAAAATGTTCATTTTTTAAGGAAAGTAAATGATTTTTATCAAATGAAAAAGCAATTTAAAGCTACCAAAAATGCAAATAATTAATCAAAAAATATATTTCCAGTTTCTTGGGTTTAGTATGTACGCACAGCACAAACTGATTTGTTCCTGACACGGCAACGGGAATTTATTTGTTGTTCCACGGAAACGACACCATTTTTGCAGAATTTCGACTCCCGCGACGTAATGGCACAATTATAATTGGGCGTTCGTGTTACACACGCCAAACAACACACACAGCGACTTGAGGCCACCCGCACCAGTCGCGCCAACTAAGAGATTCCGCGCAGTCGATATCGGCGGAGCGAACAGCACTCTAACAAGATAGTAATGTTAACAATCAATTGACTTCAAATGTTGTGGAAAAGTGGAATTGCCGCGCCATGTGGGGCGAGCTAGCGCTGTTTTATTGAGATGTGAGCTCTGGTTTGAAGGAGGATTGCGTGTCGGAGGGGGAGAAATGATGAAATATTAATGGAAATGGCGGTTTTTGCAGGCGCCATCGCGGTTTTCTGGTCTTTTCAGGCTGGGTCAGCTATAAAAATCAGTAATGGACGCTAACGGAGCGAGGAACGGTTTCAGAGACCACAAAAATTGAGAACTTAACTGACAATTTCTGGATTGTTGAGTCTAAAGTGGTCGTTTGACGCAAATATTCTTTGAAAAGTTGAAAAGTTTGAAACGCAAATATTCAAGTTTGTCTATTTGCAGAAGGCAGACTGTTGTTATTTTTTATCAAAAATCCTTTCAATTATTCTTTAAAAAAAATAATTGACGGACAGGGAGAAGCGATGAAATATTAATGCAAATAAGGGTTTTTGCAGGCGCCATCGCGGTTTTCTGGTCTTCCCAGATTGAGTCAGCTTAGTAATGACTTTGACGTCCTTACTTTTCCAAAAAATAGAAAAATAGAGGATTATGCCCTCGCAGATCGAGTTTGTCTATATGCAAAAGGCATGCGATGAATAATTAATGGAAATAAAGGCTATTGCAGGCTCCAACGCAGTTTTCTGCTCTTTCCAGGGTGGATCTGCTTAGTTTTGAAATATTTAAAAAAATCAGTCATGGATGCTAACGGCTATGAAGGAATTTACGAACAAACGCAAAAAATCAAGAATTTAACTGACAATTTTTGGATTGGTGAGTTTAAAGTGGTCCTTTAAGCGCAATTAATTGTTTAAAAATGCGCATCAGATGATCGCAGACCCAGTTTGTTTATTTGCAAAAGGCAGTCACTCTCACCAAAAAATTACCAAGCGGAGTATTACGGTAGTGTGCTCATTGCGTCTCTAACATCTCTATGTTTTTAAAAAATTAATTGATTAATAATGAAATATTAATCGAAATAAAGAATTTTGCATGCACCTTCGCGGTTTTCTGCTCATTCCAGTCCAGGTTAGCCTAGTAATAAAGTATTTAAAAAAATAAGTAATGGATGATATGCAGCTACCAACGGATTTATAACCGTCATCAATAATTAATATCAAAAATTAAAAATTAAATGAAAAAATTGCGCATCAGATCCTCGCAGACCCAGTTTGTCTATTTGCAAAAGGCAGTCTTTTGTTGCCATTACCAAAAAATTACCAAGAGGAGTCGAGCTGCTCTCGACAGTGTGCTCAGCGTCTCTAGCCTCCCAACAAACGCTCTCTTCGTGCGCTTCAATTATTCAAATGAAAATCTAATGTCAGCGGCGCAGTAATTAAGTAGAACTCGCGTGTTGGCAGTGAAAAATCGAAGAAGCAACGAACGAGATGGTCTTAGCGGGCGACAAAGTCTTTAGAATTCATTAATTTATGCCGCTGGGGAGCGAGCGGGCGAGGGAAGTTGTCGTCGTTCAAAGTGATGGCTGTTGAAGATGGAACAGCGAGAGAGAGAGAGAACCCAAAAGCGACCTTTTCCAGGAAAACACGCGCGGCCACTTGTGAACGGCACGCACTCCGGAGTCCAAAGAGCGCAAATTGGAAGCGGAACACAGAGGTGGTAATTGGACGCATTGAAGCTTCGCTCACAATCAAGTTAAAATTATGAAAGAGAACACGTTGCGTGACGAGCATGATTAAAGCGTTAGTGAAATCTAAAACCAAAGTACTAGCAGCTTAGACTGAAGACCAGAAAATCTGGTTTTCAACCAGCTGTTTTTGGTTAGAACATTCCTAAAGGCCGTCGTTGTACGCACACTCTTACGTCATTTCCGAGACATGTAGACAACTCATTGGAGAAACTAGACAAGACAGTGAAGCCCACAAACAAAGAATTCAGATTCGAGAAAAAGCGATGTTATCCTTACATTTGTTGTCTTTGATTTGTTCCACTTGTTAACCCTGACTTGCCTCCGAAATCGACCTGGACGACTTGATTCTGTCTTTCCCCTGCAAAGCGTGCTTCCAGGTTTTCCGTATTTACGAGTTACAACGTGTGTAAGATCAGAAGAGTCGTCTACCAATCAATGCGTAGCCACGACCAGTAGATCAACCGACAAAAATAAGGCGAGCATCTTCACTGCAAAGAAGGTGCAAACGTAAATCAACCAAAAAATCCGTTTAATAATTCAACGAAAAAATACGTTCAGATCAGTTTAAAGCACGTGTTTAATTTCAAAATGCTGCGTTGCAGACTTGTAGCCTTCTTCTGAGACTGGTTCGACGGACAGGACAGTTGTTAGATTGCCTTTTTCACAGCAATCTCCATCTTCTTGTCGGTTCAGTATTCAGCAAAGTCTGGTCCATCATAGGCAAGACCTGTAAGCAAAAAACGTGAGAGAGACCTGTAAGCAAAAAAGATAATGATAACGCAGGAGTCAGTCGTTCTAAGTGGAGTAAAGAATGCAACTGTTCACCAATGAAGCAAAGCTTTTTAGATTTCGCCATCCAAAAATTACCTTTGAAATTTAAAAAAATGCTTTCGAGAAAACCAAAGTCAAGTATTCATTGATGCTGAAACAAAGCCAAGTTTGACCGATATCCTAAAGATTAAAGATACGATCTGTCATGCGAAGAAGTGGCTTGTCAACAAAAATTATTTAAGTAGAACATCGCGATATTGTTGCTCATTTGCTGACGAAACGCGTGGGATGAATACATCTTTCACAAATAGCCACTTTTTATAATTTGATTTAAATGCGCCCCACGAGCACTAAATCAATGGATGGTGTTTCCAACAGTTGCGATGTCGACGGAAAAAACGATTTTAAGACCGCAACAATAGATTGATTTTGATCATATCGCGGTGTTTTTTTCGACAATTTCACTAACAAATGCAAATTTTGAGAGTATTTTGGGATCTGCGCAGGATATGCTGGTTCTGTCCACCTACTGTCCATCTGTTCAAAACGAGGTTGAGGAGAATGTTGTAGATGAAGATGATGTTGCTCGGCATGAATGACGCAGGCGATTTGCCCACAAATTGGCACGTTATAACCATTTAAAGCAAATATTTCTTCAAAAGTCGGAATAATCATTGGAATTCATCGCTCCAATTTTTTTTTAATTCAAATAAAGTAACAAAAATGACAAAAAAAGTTAAAAACAGACGTAACATAATCAACGCTTAAATCAGCAACAATCAGGTTAATGTCCACAGATTCTTACTTTACTGTATGCCAAGAACTTAACAAAAACAACGATCGCAAAACCCAAAAGTTTTGCTTTTAACATTTAACAAAAACGTTTAATCATTTTCAGAACGATCGAAAAAGTTTCAAAAAATTCAAATACAGTTATTGACCACTGTTCGCTTCGAGGAGCTTTGATTTAAAAATTGACAACCCCATCAAATGGCTTTCAAACTAGTCGAGTCAAAAACGTAACGTTACTGGCGTTCAAAATTTCCTTTCAGCTGCAGGCATATCTTTTAGCTTTTTTATATTGAAAAAACGGCATAAAACGCAAACAGAACTTAAATTTAAATTTGAGTGGGTCTAAATCAACATATTAACTGCTCAAAAGCCGAATGGAGCTTGAAAAGTTAAGCAATACACTTCTCGAAATGTTACGAAACATTACGTATGAAATAAACAAGCACCCTGGAAGACAACTAAATTAACCCAGTCACCACAGACTGACAAATGGAGACCCCAAAAAGTTGCAATTTTTATAAAAACGAATGATAAACGCCAAGAAAGGTAAAAAAATTCGTTCGTTTGTAATATGGTATTGCGCGCAGAAACTGCAAAAGTAAAGTCTTTGCAATGCCTAAAATGGCCGCCAGTTTCATATAATACAGACAAAAGTTGACATTACAGAGCATAGTTGAAAAACGTTGAATACTAACGGCTTGTGGCTTGGAGCTCCAAAATTAAGTTCTCAGTTTGAATTGAAGCTTCAGGTAACAAAGCTGCACCCAGTTGTCAAATTAAATATTGCGAATGGATTTATATTGGAAAATTCAAGGATTCAAGGAGAAATTCAAAATTCAAGCAAAAAACCGCAACAGAGCAAATGTTTTTCAACTGCCAAAATTTATTTTAAAAAAAAGCTTGCGGTCTTAAATACCTGTTCTGAGTCACGCGCATTTCCCAATCTACCGATAACGCCGCTAACATCAAACGATAAAATCAAAAGACCGTAGTTTCGTAGCTACATGTTAGGTACACAAATATCGTCGCGTCGCAACATGGTAAGAAACGAGCGTCGGTCACGGAATACACATGCAGCAGGAGAAGAGCGGTTGAAAAATTATTCACGAAATTGACAGAAATGGAATCGTTGATACGCTTAATAAATGTAACTAAGAATTTAACAATGATAGTGCTAAGAAAATTATTAAGGCAATGTTTTTTTTAACTTTTATTAAATTTTTAAAAAATTATTAAAATTTTAAGAAAATTTTTAAAAATGTCTATTCTGTAGTTAAAATTGCTAACAATTAAATTGTCTACACAAATTTAAATCCACAACCGCGTGAAAATGGTTGGCTGCAAAAATTCGTCATTTTAGAAATACGTTGGGTAAAAAAGTAATATAGATTTGAGACGACTGATGCAAAAAACAAATGTTTGAAAAATGAAACATTGGCGTCTAAATTAGAGGTCTGAAAAGAGTTGGTCAATTCACTTATATTCCAATTAATAAAAAACGCGAACACAGGGAAATGCCAAAAATTGTACCGTATATTTATTAACGATTAAAATTCCGTTGTACGAAGATTGCAAAAAAAAAAAGGATTTGTAAAAGACGGAGTTCAGAGTTACTCGATTAAATAGCCAAATTAGTTAGCAGTTTGAGTTGCATTGAAATAATTGCACTACCGTTGATTTTTATGTACTGCAGGATCCTAAACTTTACTAAATCAAAAACGACCGATGGCAAAACGTCGAGACGTACTAACTACATCCCCTATAAATTGACAAGCACTGTTGCTACACCTTGCGGACTTTAATAACACGCGCTGGCCTTTCATCTATAAAAAAAAGCGAAAACTTAAAAATCAGCAATTGCAATAAGAATTGCAAAAAAAACATTGGCGCCGTAGATTAGAGGTCTGAAAAAAGATTCGAGGTTCAATTAACTTATCGTCCAATTAATAAAAAAACAAAAACAAAGAAATTCCAAAATTGTACCGTATATTTGTTAACGATTAAAATTCCGTTGTTCAGGGACTGCCAAAAAAGAATTTGCATAAGAGTGAGTTCAGAGTTACTCGATCAAATAGCTAAATTTTGGTTTGGTTTGATTTGAATTGAAATAAATGAATGACCGCGTTTTTGGCTTTCTTTGTACCGTTGGAACCTATATTATGGTAAAATAAATGAAACGACTGTTGGCAAAACGTCGAGACTACCAGTTATATCCATAAAAATCGACGACCGATGACAAATGGTCACAATCACAAAAATGAACAACCAGCACATGCTACACCTTACGGGCTTTGCAAGCACGCGCTTGCAGTCTATCTATGAGAAAACTCATTTAGCAGTGATTTAGTATTCAAATAATGTGTGGCGCGTTGAGGCAATTTTCATTGCAAACTGCTCACACAGCGGCTCATACGGAATGCGTCTTAAAAGCAAAGCATGCTGGATTAAAACACCTGTTTTGAGTCACGCGCATCCATCCACCAGGCGCACCGCTCAGCGGACGTCACAAGCGAAGATAACCGGAACAACAAAGCTTAGAAACGACCAAAAAATACCTTAATAGAAGGCATATCTTGTTTATAGTACAGAACGAGAGGGATTTCTTAGTAAACTGGAGTGGTTGCCGATAGGTCACAGATGGAAATTTGCGGTCAAGAATTGAGAAGCTCTTCAGAAGCAAAAATGAACTATTTGAGCACTAACTAAGCTGAATCTGCCAAATTTGGTTTTGCGCACATAAGTACATAACTAGGTTGTGTGCTGGCAACGTGGCAACTGGACAAAACAAAACCTGCGAATTTACCGATATGAGAACAAACCCCGCTTTAGAACTGACAAACACACTTCCAATGAGCCACCGCATGCATAATTTTGGACTCTTCAAAGTAGGATACATGTCAGGTGTCTCAATTTACATTGAAACGGTTGTTTGTCCTGTTTGTACAATCCTCAATACAAAAATTTAAGTTTTTGCTGTCGATGACAAAAAATTTAAAAAAAAACAGTTTCTCATAATCAATTAACAGCTTCTGTAGTTGACCCAATTTGGTTTTTGGCTGAAAGCTGACTCTAGAACGTTCCAGCAAAGCAAAGCGTCCAGCAATAATGTGTAAGGCTCTTCATAAAAACAATCACATAACCATCAAGATGCAAACATGTCCACAAAAAAAGGAAACACTCGACGCAAAAATAGCTCGGAAGCGTATCTACGAGTGTGGAAGCGCAAGTGCCTTAAATGTTCTTGGCGAATCCCGACGAGGAAGTGATGTGAAATGATTTATTTATTGCCAGACTTGACCTTTGCGGCATCAATAAAATCTTTGTGGAGCTAGAGTATCCACTGTGTCCTCCAAATGCACCACTATTATGGACATGTCAGGCTAGTTAAAAGTTAAGAGCTAGTAAAAGGTAGTGAAAAAAAGCATATGTGATGGTTCGCATGATTGCTGTGCATAAGCCTTCGATCGCAAAATGCTCTAACCAAAAGTGACCGCCAAAATGGCAAAGGCTTAAAGTTACTGTATCAGAAATGAAAAAATTTTGTTTTTGTCAAAATCTGCTCTTTGAATCTACAATCAAAATTAGCAGATAAGAGATCAAAAATTTGGTTTTGCTGAACTGAACTGAACGACGGTGCCAGCCCCAAAAAAAAATATTGTATGAAAAAGAGCGTTGAAAATGTAAACAAATGATAACTGTTTCAATAACTGATTTTCAATTTTGTTACAAATTCCTATACCACGAACAAAAATTCAATAATTTGATAAAACTTGATTAGAACGACCTTTCTGGTGCATTGTTGAACAGTTAAAACTGTTGAAAAAAATCCGTTTCTTTGGGTCCAAAAATCTTCATTTAAGTTGCTGAAAAATCGGTTAGAGAGAGTGAGAGCAAAAGCGAATTAGCAATGCATTGCTGGAATGTCGATGTGGAGGGTCGGTCGGAAGGTGATGATAAGAGAGCGAGATGAAAGAGAATCCTCCGGCAGAAAACGACGCTTTGTTTGCGTTTCACCAATGTTTTAATAGCTCTCTGAGTCAGGCGGAGAGCAACAGGTGAAGAGAAGAGTGGATAATGATCCTTTGTTTTCCTCGTTGAGTGGTGAGATAAAAATAAAAAAAATGACCAAGACGTTCTCAGCTGCCAAAACTGGAAATTAAACGCAAAGCTTGAAGCAATGAGAATTGCGGTTTATAAGGCGAAAACTTAAAACCTTGCAACGAACGGTCGTTCAGAGAACACAACACAAAAGGGTAGAGTCGGCATCACCGGGCGTCGAACTCAGACACCGCGTACCAACAGACAAACGCACTGCCAATGAGTTAACGCGTGTTTCACAAAGACAACAAATGAGGATTCAAGATAGGACGTCTCATTGCGCGATAAAGCCGTTGTTTGGCGCTCACGCACCACGCAGCATGGTGGACAAAAATTACTCATTTCTATAATGAAAAATTGAACGGGTGAAGTTTTTTGTTCAATCTTAGAACAAGCGGGTGAACTTGGACTTCAAACATAAGCAATGAGATTTTTCCCATTGACAAAAAACAATAAATTTTCAAATAAATTAAACAACATTTAATAAATAACATTATAAAAATGGAATTGTTCTACCAATCAGGTCACCATTTTGCAAAAATTGATACCGATATGTTAAAGGTTTTTCTCCCACACGGTAGGTTTTGGAATTGAAAACGTTCAGATGTAGTTGGGATCTCAAAAATCTGTTTTTAGCATTTTTTTTTCGACGTATGTCCCCAAATGGTGAATCCCAGAATGCGATTCCTGGCGTGGGCCACAAAAATTACTTATTTTGAGTTGAAAAATCTAACGGTGAATGTTTTGTTTTCACCCTTAAAGCATGCTAGAAGCTGCCATTTCCAAAAATGAATCAAATTATAAAATTTAAAAAATCACTCAAAGGTGTAATGATCTAGAACTTCGAAATGTAGTTGTTCTATAGAAAATGGCTAAATCTTGACGTTGAAGGCCTGTTCCTGCAGGTGATTTTTAACTAAAAATGTTTTAATTAAGGGTCACTTTTCATTGAGGTCACGTGACCGAAAACAGATATCATTTTGAAGGTGAAGGTACTTACGTTCCGCCAGCTCATTAAAAGCGTGTTTGTTGTAAGACAGAAACTGTGACAAGTGATAAAATGGAAAAAGTTTCTACTAGATAGCAAAGCCGTGAAGCTCTAACAGTGAAGCTACAACGATAGTAATTGGCAAAAAAAAATTAATAAATGAAGTGCATTACACCGACCGACAAGTCAAAGCTTGGTTCCCGTCTCCTGCGCACTTCCTTAGAGATGTGCGCACGCATTAATTAATCCATTTCGCCAATGACAACGGGAAACCATGGGGAGCTTAACAGATTCCGCGCATCGATATCTGTGGACTCAATGCTCTACAAGATTGGTATGTTAGCAATCAAGTGACTTCACTAGTTTTGGAAAAATAGAACTATATGGAAAATTGGATATTGGAATTGGAATATTGGAAAATAACCACAGTTTATAACCAGAAGATGCACACAAAGAGTGCGCAGTCAATTACAATAAATAAACAATGTGTCAAAAATTCCAATTTTTTGTTGACTTTTTGTGCTTCCAATTGTGAATCATGAGGCGGACATTGTCACAAATCTACTCGTTTTTCAATGATCCAAAATCAATCTGAAAATGTTTTTGTTCACTCTGAGAACATTCGGGCTAAAATCCGAGCACTGCAAGACCTACCAAAAATATTTTTAATTTAAAAATTAAATCATGTGATTTTAAATTGCAAAATGTAACTGTTTTGTAGCGATAGCGATATCTTGACGTCACAGTCATATCCCCAAAAATTAAAGTATATATACGGTAGTACTGTAGAGTTTAGATCGCATATTCCGCACATGCTCCTCGAAATCGTCAAGACAGGAAAACAGTTAAAAACAATGATCTTGAAAAAGTTCTACTACAGAGCACAATTTAATTTACCCTGAAGCTCAAAAGTAAAGCTAGCCGATTTCTATAAGCTAGCCGAACTGATTTTGAAAAAACCTTGCGCTACAAACAAGCGTCAAACACTTAGTTTCTTTTCATTCTGCGCGCTTCCTTAGAGATGGATGTACACACAGCACGAATTAATCCATTTCATAAACGACTACGGCAAACTATGAAAAGCTTAGAGATTCCGCGCAATGAGAATGTGGAAGCCGCCGGAGAGGGCAGTGTTAGTTACACGTAAGTAACACAAATATCGCGCGAAAATGTCACAACACTTCTCTGAAACTCAAAATCATTGAACGGTGAACGTTGTCAGGTGCAAAAAATTGGCTACAACAAACTACTTGACTGAGAGATGAGAGAACTTCACCATGTGCTTTGATCAAAATTGAACTTTGAAGCAAGCAGAAAAAACACTACAGTGTTTATGAAAAGAAGTCAGATACGTCTCTGTTCATTCATATTCCGCATTACTCCCGAGACGCCCACCTAACCCTAGTCAGATACGTATCTGTTTAGTTGTGCGTAAGTCAGACGCATACATATTAATGAAAATGGATCAAACAGAGAAACCTATATGAGATGACAAAAAAAATTTGACAAACCGATTCAGTTTAGAATTAAATTAAAACAGAAAATATCTTGAACATTCAGAGAAACTTCAAAAAACACGTGTAACTATCTAGCCAATTATCAATGACTACGGCACAGCAGTCAACAGTCAATTCTTTACATAGGAGCTGCGGCCGTTTGTTTGATTTCCAGAGATTATGAGCAACATGAAGAGATCGATGCCAGGACGTTTCACAAGACAAGTTTGCAACTTGTAGCCAAGGAAACCGCCGAATTAAATAGAGAGTAAATAGAGAGCAATGTCAGTAACATAGAACATCAAAAAATACTGGTAATTTTTGTCATCAATTTCCACGATTTAATTTTTGTCTTTTCCAATGAAAAGAGGTCGAAATTTTAATTTTGGGAGTGGGAGCTGACAAAAATAGAAACTCGAAAATAGTTGGTTGTCAAGATAGGTCAAAGTACATCAACGCTCTGTATCCGAAAATTTCGAACACAGGCGATTCGAAGATTTTGTAGCTGGTAGGCGTAAGCCTGTTGTAAACAAAAATCAAAATTTCAGACAAAAGAGGACGCAGACATTTGTTTTAAAATTGAAAAAATGAACACCGGAAAGTCGATAAACTGTAAAGAAAGCCACAATGGATTTTCCTGATATCAGGTACTGTAAGTGGTGAAACGGAGGAAATGCAAAACAAATCTACATTCAAAACTGTGTTGCAGCTATTTGCGTTGTGGCGCTAACGGCGATACATTCATGAACATCCAACGCCTCCAAAAATTCACGACATTACGAACCTACCATTGAACATTAAACTATTGCCATCCATGTCGGACGACGTGAAAACTTTAGCAACAAAAATTGCTCAAAATTAAGCGCGCGCAGTAGGTCAGCCACAACATCAACTATATTTTTGGAGTTTCGAACTTTGAGGCGAGTCGAGCCGCAGAGCGGCGAGTAAGATGTGATTGGGAGTCCGAGGACCGACGAATCTCCGAGCCCATTGCCAAACGCTTTTCAATTTGGAACCGCAAGCGGTAAACTTGAAAATAAAAACATCATCCGCAGTGCGCTTTGTGCTTAGCGTTTAAGCGCCATTCGCGCGCGAAGCCTCCGTTTATTAGATTAAAAAACCAACTGGAAGTTGCTCGCAAAAATGAATTTTAAGTCTGAAACGTTTTGAACAATAACAGCAGTTTATTAGCATCCAAATTTCGTAGTTGTACCTGTCTGACCTCGAAGAAATCCTCAGGAAGTCCTATCACCTTTTCCGCGACCTTTTTCTTCGGTTTCGCCTCGCCTTTCTTCTCCTCGCCGTGCCGTTCGCGTTCCCATGGTGTGGAAGATTCGGGCGCGTCGAAATCCTCTGCAAACAGAAGGCGATAACAGTTACAACCTTACACTACACACTTACCTCTCGCTTTCTTCGCCACAGGCTCGTTCTTTATGACTGCGGCGCCGTGTTCCGCCGGTCTTTTTTGGTATCGCCTTCTGCTGTAGCGCCCCTGCTTGCGCCTGCAACTTCTGGATATTATCGCGATGTTGTCTTCCGGTGCTGTGCGCCGTCCACGTTTTCGTTTTCACAGAAATGTTGCAGATCATGCAGAAATGGTTTCCATTGCCGAGGTCGAGTGCGATCGCTGGATTGATCGGAGCCATTCTGCTAAGAGACTGCAATGATTTCACGTGAAAATACTGTGAAGCGCGACATAAAAGGGGAGACGCTGAAAGCGACGCGGTAAGTCAGGATCTCAATGTTTGACAAAATACAGTTCAAAATGGTGTAGTAGGAAGAAGGCCAAACAATCTCATTAATCGGGCTCGTCACAAAAAAACGCCATAGGAAAACGCGGAATTCGAAATTCAAAAATACGAACAGCGGACATTTCCATTCTGTTCAAATGTCAGTGCGGTCCCGCAGAGAACGTCCGCGCCAATCAATACTCGTGACTGTCGCACCTTGAGACGCAGCGTCAGTTCGCGGGCGCATTGGTTATCGTATGCAACGCGAGAAAGCACTGAACCATCGCTTTCCTGTTTATAGCTACGGTAGCTTGTCGTGTTGTTCACACTGTTTTCGATTCCCGTGCTTTCGTACGCTGCACGTTGATTCCGCTAGTTCGCGCTCTTTCCTCCGCTCGCTTACTGTAGTTACCGTGTCTGCTGCTGTCAGGTATGAACGACAACGGGAAATTGGCAAAAGATGATGAGGACATGAATCCGGTTGGCGTTGTCAATTCCGGCGATGTTGACGTCCACGACGGAAACGATGAGTGGGTGCTGGATGAGCGCATGAAGCGCATGTTCATGGACCTCCAACGTCACTGGTTCACCGACTACCAACAGTCGGGCGAAAAGCGCCTAGTTGAAATGACCGAAATAGTAAGTCGTGGTTGTGCGAGATACGGTAATTAGATTACGGTATGTTGTAGCTTCATCAAGAGTTCTTGTCCGATCAACAGAAAATCCGCACCGAGTTGCTTACGCAGTTCAAGGAAGAACTCGGCACCACCGTGTTCGTCAGCATAATGGTGGCTGTCTGACCTGCCTTACTTTCAGGACCGAGCTCGAGCAAAAATACCGTGAAACTCATCGTGGGGAACTTGTGAAAGTTAACGACAAACACCGAAAGGAAATCTCGACGATTAAGAAGAAGCAGTGGTGTTGGGAGTGCGAATCAGAAGCCATTTACCACTGCTGTTGGAACACGGCCTACTGTAGCGTAGAATGCCAACAGCGCCACTGGACCACTCACCGCAAATTTTGCCGACGCAAGCAGCGCGGAGGTGCTCCTGGCGCTGGAGACGGCCCCGGTCCCATAGCTCCGGCCCAACAGTAACAATTTATGACTGTGGCTTTTAAATATCCGATCTCCTGTGGTTTCATTCATACACGATTTTTTGTCTAATTTCCATCCAACAAGTTTTAATAAACCTAGCAATCAAATTTTGCAACAATCCCTCGTCCTGCAGTTTCTTAAGAGCTGGCGTGTAGTACTGCTCTGGAAGACGCGGCGACGAGTATAACGAGGGTTATTATCCCTAAACGATAAGAAAGTCAGTCGACGAACAACATCTCGGAGAACTGGAAAAAGTCTACAAACCTTCGCCAAATTCGCTCTTGTTTCGTGCACTGCCATACGGCTTCGTCCCAGTAGTTGCACGCACCGAACAATTTACCCAGAGTTTTATTATCCTGGCATCGACGCATCAGTTGCACGAGGAAATTACACTCGGCTGTGTGCAAATGGGGTGATAAGTCCGGCAACATCGCCTGTGCCTGAATTATACGTAGTGCAAAGTGATTTAAATTAAATGAAAAGTATAATTTGCACGTCTCCGGAAATATCACATTGAGCACAACAGTTATTCGGCAACTCATCTGTTAAGCCCACAGCGTGTGCGCGCGGTGGGCTTAACAGGCTTGTACTGCATAACAGAAGCCCCCGCCTAATCCCTAGTTAGGGCACTTGCATGCAAAAATGAAATTTTTTTAGCAATTAAGGAGCACGCGATCGGAAATTTTGAAGACAAAAATTGAAAATTTTTTCGAATGAATTCTAGTTTTATTCATACACAAAAACAATATAAACAAACGATATATTTTTGGTTAAACGTTGATTTCACATCATACAATTATAAGACAAAGACAAATTAAAAATATCAAACAATGACAAACGATGGTTGCGAGAACGCATTAAATTCTACAGAAAAAATAGACTGGTGAACAGAGATATCCCGTATTCGAACATACCGGGTACCCGGACCCAAAAACACCAAAGTCCGAGATCTCTGCTGGTCAACCCTTTCCCGAAACGGAAGAACAGCTTTGATCAACCGAGCGTGATCACCTTGATCACCCATTCGAAAGCAGGAGATAGATGGAGAGCGGACTGATGAAATAGACCGGGAATGGTGAAAATGGATTTCAAACTTCAAAAATGTTAGACTTCGTTGGCAAAGTGGTCAATTTACCGTAGGCGGTAAAACCAAAACCTCATATTACTCCTCAATTCGTTGAAATGTTTTCTTTGGAATGATAGGCCATTATCGTCTGAAAAGGGCGTTTCAAGACTACTCAAGAACATTAGAGTATCAGCATTAAGTCAAAGTACAAATAGGGTTGTGTATGGTCATTGTAGCCGCTAATTGTAGCTTTATCACTTCTTGTATATCTCGTTTTTTGTCGTTTTCTATCGAACCTGAACAGTATTGGGCTATTTAGAACCAAAAACCAAACGTTGAACCGAATAAGCCCAGATTGAATGCTAACATCTTCCTGCAATCTGTCTATGAGCTACGATGTTGTGACTGGGTTTGTTAAGAAAAAATAGATTAACCCTTACCCAAGAGTTTTTAATATAGTCTTGTTTGAAAATGATTTGTTAGACAGCTGAACTCATTGACAAAAATACGATTGGCATTAGACGAGCAGCCAGGGGAGCAAAATAAATTATTATTTTGTTACGTCTCTAAGTCGAGAGCGTAACGTGGATGGTTCAATGTCAACCTCAAATAAGGGTAATTATACCTTTATCTCAAACAAGCAAACAACACATAACGACGAGTGAATTTCGAAACACGTGCCGATTAGCGGCCAACCAATCGCCGTGGCCTAATGATACTCAGCCTGCCATTGCGACAGGGCGATAGTTCCGGGACCCAAGTGCCATACGTAACATATTTGTTTGAAGAAACTTGTGGAAAACTGGAGTTGAAAAATTACGTTCAAACTTTGAAATAACTCCTCATCCCACAGAAATTGCGATAAAGGATACGCGCCAAAAATTTGAAATAACTGATTACCATAAAAAAAACGTACCTGTTTTGGTTCCATTGAAGTACATTTAAGTACGTTTGCGTTTGATATCGTAGTCGACAAACACGGTGGTCTTTTCAGACCAAAAACTAAACAATGTAAAGCTTTTAAAAGCACACGTACACGAAAAAAAACAGAAAACAATTTTTTGTTTCCATGATTGCCTCGAGCCTACCCAACAAAAATGCATTAAATAGAAGTTAACAAAGTGTGCACATTGTTTGACTGTGTCACGTCCTAGACGTGTAGTTCACCCGACTGATCGAGCCAGTCGTTCTTCCTCCTCCCCAATAATCAGTTGCACTCTTTCTGTGTGTGAATAAGGGAGCAAACGTTTCCTTACGTGCCATTCACCCCACCGAATAAGGTTACACATACAAACCGTTTGCAGCGTTAAGGATCTAACCGCAAATTAAGACAATTTAATGAATTACAAGAAATAGAGCAATGTCGTGACTCGTGATCAAATGCAAAGTAACGTAAGTGTTTGCCAACATGTTTGCACCTAAAAGCCCAGCGCCCAAAACCAAAGGAAAATCATGTGGCGGTTAAGTCTCGTCACGGTTCAAGGGATATCGTGATCCCACGTGAAAATGCGACCGTATTAGCGATGCTGTCTATTGACACCTCATTCATAGCTAGTTGCTGTCCGATCGTCAGTACAAGTTCATTACTACTTAAGCACTAAATTGAGAATCTTGTGTTCCAATTGTGTCAATTTTACATAAGATTAATTAAGAGCGTCCGATGCTTACTTTTTAATACGGAACGGAACCAATGGTCAAAAATTATTGGAATGCGTTCTCTCGATTGGAACCTAATGTGACAAAAAAAAACGGCGCACATTTCCACGTCAAAGTGCCATTGCGCAAATTGAGAATGCGGTGAATCACGGTAATAAATTCACGATTGAAGTACTGTGAACAGGAAAAATTAAATGAACAGCTTCGACCATTCAGTGCCTTTGAATCTTGCAAATTTGGTTATTTAACAAAAGACCAAAAATTATTTATTGTCTCAACTTTCCAAAGATAAATGGAATCGTCAACATGTATCGTCAACCAAAAATATTTAGTTCACTTTGTTCCTTCAGGCTTTTACATAGTTCCGCACAAAGTCTGCAAATTTGGTTACTGAACAGAATACCAAAATTTCAGTTCAAAACGCACTATTTTCAGCTTATAAAGAAGTTGCTTCATGTAATTTTGCTCGCTTGACCCAAAATCGTCCTCGTTCATTGATCGAATTCTGTTCCAGCGCGCACTTAATCCTCATAGAAGTATGACGTAGACACTCTCTCTCACGCTGTGGTACAGGTCTTGACACGCGATCGGAGCAAGGAGAACACGCAAACAGTGATCATCGGAAGGCGTCGTGAAAATGAAACAACCAGGAAGTGATTCAGTGTTAACGAAGTGAAAGCTCCAAAATTACTTCACCGGAAACAAATTGTATAAATTTAAAAGAGACTTGTTGATAGATTAGGCTTAGCTTTCCTTTCTAACAATTACTGTGTGCTAACAGAGTCTTGGACAAACAAGAAGGCAAAAAAAAATTAATGTTGGACTTTAATTACAACAGCTGTAGAACAGTAATCGAGTAACAGTAAGCTGCTAGGTCACCAACAACAATAATATCGTATTTGCAACTGTATATTTGTCGATCAAACGCGAAATTTTCGTAACCACGCATGTATAGTCAGGAAAGAAAGAGGTCACGTCCCAGGAAAACAAAAAAAAAACCAAAGTTCAAGCAATGAAGATCAAAAATTACTGAAACGTCAAAGGGCATGTTTACCTCAAAAAGTACCGCTGATTTCAGTTCAAAACGCACTATTTTCAGCTTATAAAGAAGTTGCTTCATGTAATTTTTGCTCGCTTGACCCAAAAGCGTGCTCGTTTATTGCACGATTTCTGTTCCAAAGCGCGTTTAATCCTCATTGAAGCTCTCTGTGGAACGCTGTGGAAAGGGTTGTCACACGCGATCGGAGCAAGGTGAACACGCAAACAGTGATCATTGGAAGGCGTCGTGAAAATGAAACAAACACGGAAGTGATTCAGTGTTAACGAACTAAAATCTACAAAAATTACTTTAGCGGAAACAAATTTTATAAAGACTATTGTTGATAGCTAGATGTTGATTACTGTGTGCTGACAGAGTCTTGGACAAACAAGAAGGCAAAAAAAAAATTAATTTTGGACTTGGAGAATGGAGAATGTGTTAGCCTTAGCATAAATCTCTTATTTTAACGCAACTGCAACCTGAAAACTAACGTTGACATCGCTAGCATTGAATCGTAGTTTAACTTGAAATGCATCACAAATTTCAAAAATAATTTATTGTTTGAATAAAACGCTTGCGATTGTCTAGAAGCAAGAGACAATAAGAGATCGGAGTTTTAGAAAGATTGCAGCGCATACATGAAAATTATGTTCGCTTATAGGATTTCTTGCTGTTTTTTTAGCTTCACAGTACGCTAACCAAATAAATTAACCAGTTGCAGTGACGAGGAAGCCATAAAAAAACTTTGTGTATAAACCTAAAAAAGATTTTGCGCAAAGATAATTGTTTTGTATGTACAAAAAAAATATCTACGTTGTTAGCTGAGAAAGCTAGTTTATAATTGCAGAATGCACGAAACGGACAAAGATTAAGATTGACTTTTAATTATAATATTTACTGGCAAAAACGAGATTGAGGAGGATGTTCTAGATGAAGATGATGTTGCTCTGTATGCCAATCATGTTACGTTTTTCATTTTAAAAGATCACATCTCCACGGGGACGCAGGCGATTTACCTAAAAATTGGCAAATTTTAATCTAATTATTTATTTAAACCAAATTTCTTCAAAGTCGGCTTAATGCGAGTCCAAAAATATTTGTAAAAAATTACAAAATTAAGACAAAAAAGTTTGAAACTTACGTAACGTATTCAACGATTAAATCAGCAAAAATCAGGTTAATTTCCACAGATTCGTTGTCAACTGTGGGCCAAGGAAAAACGAAAATTGCGAAAACGAAAAAACTATTTTAAACGTGATGATGTTGTTGGTTGGAAACGATGTTGTGGATAATGTCCAAAAATAGTAGTTTGTTGTGTAGTTCACTTTTAAACGTCAATGGAAATTCAAAAATTCACTAACGTTTGCAACTTGGGCGGAAATCTTGCAAAAAAGAACTTAAATGTTGCCAAAAATATATTGGCAGCCAGGCACCAAAATGTTAATTTTTGCAAATGCGTCGACCCCAATGTAAACAATCTTTATGCCAGCCAAAGGATGAACTGTTTCGGTGATTGCTTGGAGCCTACGTTGCGCCTTCAGTTTTCCTCAGTATTGACGGTTCTAGGAAATTCTGCAAATCCGACATTTGATAAACATTCCCTAGATGATTTTAGAAGATGCTCGGCAAAACAACGACAACTAAAAATGCTGAATTTCTGTATGTCCTGTAAGTAAATGAATAAAATCTTAAATTAGTGATGATCCAAAGTTTGTGTTGAATCGCTCTTGAGCATGACAAAAAAGCTTGGATTTCCTGGTTTTCTGGGCTGGGTTTCTCTTTTGAGTGCTTCAGGGAATTGATTGCAATCTCGACTTTCGACCAGTAGCAATCGCTATTCATTCAAAATTCATAATCGCATAAGGTTAAGCAACCAAAATTCATTTACAGTAAGGTTAGCGTTAGTAGTGTAGACGTTAACAAACTATTTTGAACTAATTTAAGACTTAAAGTTGAAGACTTAAAGTGACCACTAAAGCCGAAAATCGTAAAGCAGATGCTGGACTGTTTCTGTTTTGTTGAACTCTGTTTTGCAGCGGATATAAATCGCAAAAAAACATGTGCTAAAAGTGTAAAGGACGTTAAACGACGGTTGTTCAGGAAGGAAGCGAGAAAGCATTTTGAACGAGAACCTCCTTTTATAGTCAAAAATCAAATTTGCAAATTTTAAAAAATTGCGATCGTTTATAACATTTACCAGAACCAAAAAACCTGAATGCCCATAAAAAGCATCAAAACAAATTGTCCTGCAGCCCAAAAAACGGCGCCTAGATGTTATACTAAGCCACATTTTTGCCTATGAGTATGAAAGCGCAAGTGCTTAAAATGTTCTTCGTTAAATCCTGAAGAGGTATTGATGTGAAATGATTTATTTATCGCCAAACTTGACCATTGCGGGAGCAAGGAATATACAAAAATGCAATATTTAACAAATGAACTGGTATCTCCAGAATAAGGCAGTAATCAACCATGAAGATAAATCAACGAACGGGAAAATGGATCTCTACAAATTCTAATCTACTTGAGATTACAAAAAGCTTTGACAAACAAACGCAAATTCAAACTTGTTCCGGTGGAATGAACTGATAAAAAAAATTGCCACTTTTGGTAGGACCAAAATTGTATTGAAACAGATTTTTTGAAATTAATTGGTTATCTCTTTGATGTGATGGATACTCGAGAACGCCGAGCCTGGTGATTTTGTGCAATATGTGCTCGTAGCAAGAACCCTGAACCAAACATGTTTCTAATTGAATTGTTTTATACCCCATTTTCTTTGCGATTATGAGATTAAGTGTACACGAAGTTCTGAGAATGAAGACAACTTTTTTTTCCTTCAGTTTTCCTCAGTATTGACTGTTCTAGGGAAATGCTGCAAATCTGATATTGAAAAACCGAGGACAGCCAGCGATGTATTCGCTAAGCAAACTGAAAATCTTAAGAATAAGAGCAAGAAAGAGTGACGCTGGCTGCCAAATAACTAATAACGATTCTCCAGATGATTTTAGAAGATGATTTGCAACACAACCACGTCCAAAAATGCTGAATTACTGTATGTACTGTAAATCAAATCATGTAAATGTAAATCAAAATTTTAATTTACACGATTGCATGAGGTTAATAATTGCATGAGGGGCAGCAACGAAAAATCATTTACAATCGTGTACGGTTGCGTTGACAAACTATGTTTTAAGGTTAAAGACTTAAAGTGACCACTAATCCGAAAATGGTAAAACAGATGCAGCGGGTATTAGATGGAATTCGCAAATGCAAAAAACATGTGCTGAAAGACGTTAAACGACTGGAGCCCCTCATAAACGGTTGTTCAGAAAAGAACCAGGAAAGCTTTTGAGCGACAAAGAGCAACCTTTTCATGGTCAAAAATCAAAATCAAATTTGCAAATGCTTTAAATTCTTGGCTAATCCCTGAAGATATTTTCTCATAAATTGGCGTTGATCAATTTGTTTTTGGACTGATTGCAAAAGCTGATTGTTTAGGACGTTAGGAAAAGGCGTCTGGAAGCAGGTCTCTTAAGAATACAACCATGCAACCACCAAGTTGCCAAGGTTGCCAACTCGGAGTGCCTTGCATAGAGAAAAATAACGCGAAAATGCAACTATGAGAGAGGAAGCGAAAAGTGCTTTAAATGTTCTCGATTCTCGATTCGACACCTCTCGGCGTCGAATTCGGACACCGCACACAACAGACAAACGTACTGCCAATTGACCACCGCGCGCACGACTTTGAAACGTCGAAATGAGGATAGATGTCACATGTCTCCTGCGATGAAGCGCTTGTTTGTTGATAAGAAGCAAAGTTAAGTAACTGAGTGGAATGCCGCTTATGCTTTTGTCTTTGAGCTTAGGCCTAGAAGCTGCCGCATGGTTTGCCTCACTACAAAATACGCTATGCTCCGAAATGGCCGCGCCGAAATGTAACGTACCGCTGTTTTGGACTTACAGGGCATCCCAATTTTGAATACGTCGACAAGCTCCACGGAACGTACGAAAGAGTTCTGTTGTTTAGTCTTACGCGTTCTCGTCTACTTCACAGACAAACAAACAAACCTTCTACAACGCTAACAGCAACGTTGGTTGGTAAATTGGTTGTTGCTAGAGCCTCTCGCCCGGCCGCATAGTTGTCGGTTGCTCCGTTAAAACAAACGACGTGAAAAACAATTCTATTTAAATTAACAAATCGCAACAGCAGCTCCGCTCAACGGACAATTATATTTAGAACAGAGCGAACAGATGCAGGATTCTCAATATTAAAGCTTGAAATTAACCTTAGCCGCTTGTTTGTCGAAATCCAGTCGATCAACGCTTCTACGACGCGTGCATTGAAGAATTTTACGCAATGAACGTCTTCTAGTCGTCCACACGCCTGTGATCGCTGAATAATCTCGTAGAGGACTTTGCTGTAATTGAATACACCGTTAGCGTTGATGCAGTTGAAAGTACAGTAATCCGGTAGCAGCTTCAGAAGTTCAGGGCAATTCACGTCCAGGCACAACTCAGTTCGAGCAAATGTGGCTCTCAGCAGCTTCAGGAACGTCGGATCAGATGGCGTCGCAGTCGTCCAAGTAACAACCCCACCCACGAAGAAGAAAGAACTTTTTTCTTTGAGTAACTTCACTTTAAAATTGAAAACAAAGCGATGATCCGCAGGATTGTACGTGTATGGTGTTGCAGACCTACTGTATTTACTGTTCAGTGAACAAGTCAGACAGTAGGCGAAGGTGCCGGCTTTCGAGTTGTAGATAACGTTGAGGGCGACGTAGAGACGCTTTTCCCAGAGCGAGCGTCCCACTGTCCCGAAGAGACCAGTTGGGGACTCTGCCAGTGAGGAAAGCGCGTCGCCATCGAAGAGCCGCGCCACAGATTCAACGAAAAGAAGAGGCACGTCGTTCATTGTTCAGTTCGGAAAGGACGTCATTCCGCATGACTTTAATACCAATGAATGTGCCGAGAGCTGCAATGCAATGCGAAAGCAGATTAACACAACGTTGTCAACGTCAACACAAGCCACGCAATGACAATAATGAAGTGCAGAGGAAAGAAACGCCACCAGGACTCTTTACCACGAGAATCGAGTGACTTCAGTCTGTTGAAGAGTTGTTTCGTTCAGGCTGTATTCGCCAGGATTGCCTAAGCCAAGCCCTGTTCGTCGTGCACACAGCTACCAGTCCAATCGATTCAGCCAACTTGTAGCGGTCAGCGAGCATCAAAATGCGTTCCTATGAGAGTTCACAGACACGAGAACCCAGAAGATACTTCCAGTGTGACGTTGTCACAATGGAATCAGCCATTGAAGCGATTTTTCATGCGAAAACACTCAACCTGGTAGTCTATCGCACTGTGGAAGCGTTTGCTTGTCAACCCAATTTTGAAGAACTGCAGATTGCTTCTGTATGCTTTGACGATGCAGCCTTCAAGCGGATTGTCGCCTATTGGAGCAAAGACGGAACAAAAGCAGGAATGGTCGATAGATGTAGGAACAAGTCACGATGTGAGCGGCGAATTGCATTTTGGTTGACTTCTGACGACTTCTGATTCAAACAAAGAATTGCGGCTTTTCAGTTGTCAATTGATTGTGAATCTGACTCTTGCAAAGTGGAATTTCACCCACTTTGATTGTTTTACTATAAGTAGCGCTAAAAAGACATTTCATTGTATACTCGAGCACAAATGAAGATCACAGAGATCACCGTACATTTTAGAATAGAACAATTATTGAACGGTTAGATAGATACTGTAGCTAATCGACTCGACTACTGTGCTCCTGTTATGAGACACTGGAGATTGATGTTTTTCAGACCTATTTAGATTCACCGGCATCTAAATGACGAAATTCTTAATTAGAAAAAGTCTAAAATTAGATTCTCAGCCGCAGACAGTGAATCATGAATCTAAATGGGGATTTCTATTTTGGTGCACTTGCAGCGAATAAAGGAGAGAATTGGAGAAGGAATCGGCATCCAAGGACCGTTTCGTCCCTTCAGTCGCTCAATTCGGTTGATTTCAGATGTTCGCCGCTAACCCAGCCTGCGCTCTTTTCGCGCTTCTCGCACTCGCCTCCGCTGCGCCGCAGAAGCGCTGCGTCTCCGACTACTGTGCTCCGGCCAAGGATACTGTAGCCAAGCGCTGCGTCTCCGACTACTGTGCTCCTGTCAAGGCTACTGTAGCCAAGCGCTGCGTCTCCGACTACTGTGCTCCGGCCAAGGATACCGTAGCCAAGCGATGCGTCTCCGACTACTGTGCTCCTGCTAACGTGGCTAAACGCTGCACTGGAGATTGGTGTCCAAGCTGGTATTAGAATGCCTTATTCTGCGCCGTAATGGCTGCAACTTTGGTGAACGCAGTAAACAAAATAAACTAAACATTTCTTAAAAGTCCGGAATTACGGGAATACTGCAGCCGTAAGTGCGCTCGCTATTGATTGCAAAAATGACCAAAATATGGTTGAACCAAAAAAAGTCCCGACCATTCCCGTTCAAACCGTGTAAGGAGGCAACCGGCTCTTCGGCTCTAGTTTTCGCAAATTTGTACGACTACAAACCATTTATTTACCCACAAAACAAACATTTTTTGAGAAACAGTTACAAACGACATAACAAACCAAACACATCTATTGTAGCCCTGGCATCTGGTTCGCAATTAAACGAACGCTTCCAATGATTCGTGTTAGATCATCCGAAAAGTTTTGCAGTGATTTTTCGATCATCTTGAGGTCCGAAATGCTTTTCTTGCTTGATTCTTTTTTTGCAAGTTTGAACCAGTTAACAGTACCAAGATTCCCGGCAGCGAGGCAAGAGGCCGAATTGAGTCGTCGGAGAACCGCTTCGATGAAGAGAGGAGGGACAGCGTCCATGTTGGCTGATCGTGTGCAGAATGTCAGGAACGCGACAATTGAACGCTTATATGAACAGAAACGTGCAAAGCATTGTAATGCGAACACAATAATGGAATTGACTTTCGTGTAGAGACCAAATGTGCGTTTGTTTTGACTCTCAGCCTTGATTAACGGAAACTTGGCGAGCGGCCGCGTAAGAGAGGAGTTCAAACTGAATTCGTCATATTTGTTTTGTGCTGGCGCTTCCACTGAGGCGGGGCTTGAGGAAGCTACTGTGAGGCAAGAGGAGGTGATGACCCAAGCAATGCTCGCAGCCGCATTGCTCACCTGAAACATTGCTTACTGACTTATTTAAATGAACTGACGTATCGTTAAATACCCACCCAACATGAACACCGTGGCCTACGACCTTGCCCACTCTGTTGCCGGTCTTCTCGACACACCGTGGCTTCAACTCCTCCATCCGGACATCAACCAACCGTTGTGGAGCCGCGCCATGAAGGAGCAACTCGACAGACGCGAGTATTTTGAGTTGAGCGTCAGTCCCAATGGCGAGCTCATCCGGTGCGTCTTCACTCGCGTCAAACCCTCTACTGAAACGCTGTTTTCACGATGGAACTGCGTGGGAGAAGTTCAACTGGACCAGGTGCTCAACGTCGCTCGAACGAACCTCCGCTTTGCACGCATCATCGACAATTTCCTGCAAGAAGACAGTAACCCCAACATTCAGCAGTTCACTCAGGGCGAATTTTCACAGTTCCTGAATACCGTAGTCTTGCCACACATGGAACAGAGAAACTCCACCTCATTCAAGCTACTGGCAACCGACACACCGCTCCGGCACGCGTCTATTGGATACGCTGCATGCACGTTTCTATTTTGCGCGGATAACGCTGTACTGGAGCGAGACGGCAGCTGCGTTTCTCGAGGACCAAATCGAGAAAAACTTGTACCTAACGTCTGTTACTCTAATAGGCGACTGGTCCAATTGTAACGTGAGTTCTCTGCAGAACTTTGCTATGCGAAAGCGACCTGTAAGCAACCTCTACTATCTGGCCATACCAAGAACTGGCGTTCAACTGACAGTCGACTTCTTCAGGGAACTTAGAGCCTACTGGGAAGTTAATCCAAAAATCAACTTTTGGCTTATTCTAGACGAGACGAATGTGGCGCTCACAAACGCCGAGTTCCAAGCGCTATTCAGTAAGAAATTCAGAGATGCAGAACTGATCTGTTATGGTCATCACGATCGAAGCGAGCGGTCGCTGCTGCTGTACAGCAGGAAGAAATCATCGGCAAATTTTAGTCTTGGGTTCATTCACTGCAGCTGCAACGACAACAGCGGTTTCTGCTGGCTTCCAACCACGTGTCACAAAGCCGATTTATTTAACCGCAAAACAAATAATAATTGAAATAAACAATCTCAGATTATGGCTATTCTTGTAAGTCGTACGAGGAACAGTTCATCATCTATCGCAGCACAAATTTGCTGGCTCTATGACGTCTGTACAGCAAAATTTAAATTACGAGAAAAGCGTTTACCTTTCTATTGTAGCTGCCGTAGGCATAGGTTGATTGCCTTAGTCTTCAAGCCTAGTTCTCTGGCTCACCAGGCTTTGTATTCCGTGGCAGGCTTTGCTCCAGACAAGCTCAGTTCACTGTTCCGCAAGTGAAAGTGTAAATTACGCGTCATTCAACCACGTATCACAAAAATCGATTTATTTAACCGCAAAAGAGTATTGTAGGACTTGTAGGGCTAATTCATTTGACCACGCACTTTCAACTAAACGCCCAATGAAATGGAAGCTTCCTGTAAAATTGAGTCGACGAAGGACCGCTTCGATGAAGAGAGGAGGACAGCGTCAAAACTAGCTACAAACATCCATGAAATATACAGCATTTTTGAAAGTTAAAAGATTTGTTTGAATGTTTTCAGTTCCAAAAATGATTCATCGATTCATTTAAGTCGTACCCATGGCAAAACTGCACAATTGCAAAAAAAATAAATCAAAAAGTTAACAATTTGTCGACGTATATGTATAAACGTTCATCTTCAAAATTGTGACCAATTTCGACTCAAAACTTTGCTTACCCGAGCTTCAGGTTGACATTAAAGCACCCACAAGTTCATCTGACACGTAAAAATTCCTCAGCATCGTATGTTTTGGAATTGAAGGTTTAGTCAACCGAATGTCTAAAATTTGTTTGGAAGTGTATGGAAAAACTGAAAATGTCTGAAAAAAAATATCGTTTTGAGGATGTATGCAACTTTCGGTTCCTCTAGATCATCGAAATCGTTCGATGTAGGACAGAAACTTGAAACTTGTAACAAGTTCTAAAAACACGAGATAACATGAAAAAGTAAATAGAAAAACCGCTTGAAGCTTGAAGAACAGTGAAGGTCAATGCACAGTCAAAAGAAATTTAATAAATGAATTGCAATACATCGACAAGTCGAAGATTGGTTTCCGTCTCCTGCGCATGTGATTTGGATACAAACGTTGATAGATGTGTATGAAACAATGTATAACATTGGCTTCAAAATCCCCATTCCTACTATAAACCAATAGCGAACTATTTGTCTGTCCGTCAGTATGTTTGTTTGTGCATCGATTGACACGTAGTCGGTGCAACTTGCGTGCATTGTCGCTCGGTGCAAACTCGGTACATTATGTGTAACTGTGTAACATTTTGTGATTTTTTGTTAAACTCTATTAAAATTTGTCGCAATTATTAGTCTCGTATCAATTGTCATGCATCGCAAAAATGCGCAAAAAATTGCAAAATTGGAATAAAGTGTTCCGCGCGACAACAGTGCGCGGTTACGCAGCCGCGCGACAAAGTGTTCCGAGTGATATTGAAAAATTGTAACGCGTTGTCCTAAAAAAATGTTACCAACATGGATTCGTTATACGGTAATATCGTAATTTAGAAATATCGTTGCGAGAGCCACGATGAAATTAAATTCAAACGATTTCTCGTATGTTCGGTTTTGCATGCGTTCGGACTGCACTGCGCGTTTCGCTGCCTCGCTTTTCAATTTCTGTTGTCGCTCGGAACAGTTTGCACGGTAAACCGAACATGCGATTTTTTGTTTAAATTTGTTTTCATATTGTCTCCCGCAACGAAATTTTTTATTTACAATATTACGGTATATGCACGTCCACTTTGTTGAAAAAATTTTAGGATCTAGCGCATTTTCTTTTTTCGCTCTGAATCGCTCGGAACACTTTGAGGCGCGGTTAGGTAGTCGCGCATTGGTTGTCGCTCGGAACACTTTGAGGCGCGGTTAGGTAGCCGCGCATTGGTTGTCGCTCGGAACACTTTGCTCCACTGCGCGGTTAGGTAGCCGCGCATTTTCTGTTGTCGCTCTGAATCGCTCGGAACACTTTGAGGCGCGGTTAGGTAGCCGCGCATTGGTTGTCGCTCGGAACACTTTGAGGCGCGGTTAGGTAGCCGCGCATTGGTTGTCGCTCGGAACACTTTGCTCCACTGCGCGGTTAGGTAGCCGCGCATTTTCTGTTGTCGCTCTGAATCGCTCGGAACACTTTGAGGCGCGGTTAGGTAGCCGCGCATTGGTTGCCGCTCGGAACACTTTGAGGCGCGGTTAGGTAGCCGCGCATTGGTTGTCGCTCGGAACACTTTGCTCCACTGCGCGGTTAGGTAGCCGCGCATTTTCTGTTGTCGCTCTGAATCGCTCGGAACACTTTGAGGCGCGGTTAGGTAGCCGCGTATTGGTTGTCGCTCGGAACACTTTGCTCCACTGCGCGGTTAGGTAGCCGCGCATTTTCTGTTGTCGCTCTGAATCGCTCGGAACACTTTGAGGCGCGGTTAGGTAGCCGCGCATTGGTTGTCGCTCGGAACACTTTGCTCCACTACGCGGTTAGGTAGCCGCGCATTTTCTGTTGTCGCTCTGAATCGCTCGGAACACTTTGAGGCGCGGTTAGGTAGTCGCGCATTGGTTGTCGCTCGGAACACTTTGAGGCGCGGTTAGGTAGCCGCGCATTGGTTGTCGCTCGGAACACTTTGCTCCACTGCGCGGTTAGGTAGCCGCGCATTTTCTGTTGTCGCTCTGAATCGCTCGGAACACTTTGAGGCGCGGTTAGGTAGCCGCGCATTGGTTGTCGCTCGGAACACTTTGCTCCACTGCGCGGTTAGGTAGCCGCGCATTTTCTGTTGTCGCTCTGAATCGCTCGGAACACTTTGAGGCGCGGTTAGGTAGCCGCGCATTGGTTGCCGCTCGGAACACTTTGAGGCGCGGTTAGGTAGCCGCGCATTGGTTGTCGCTCGGAACACTTTGCTCCACTGCGCGGTTAGGTAGCCGCGCATTTTCTGTTGTCGCTCTGAATCGCTCGGAACACTTTGAGGCGCGGTTAGGTAGCCGCGTATTGGTTGTCGCTCGGAACACTTTGCTCCACTGCGCGGTTAGGTAGCCGCGCATTTTCTGTTGTCGCTCTGAATCGCTCGGAACACTTTGAGGCGCGGTTAGGTAGCCGCGCATTGGTTGTCGCTCGGAACACTTTGCTCCACTGCGCGGTTAGGTAGCCGCGCATTTTCTGTTGTCGCTCTGAATCGCTCGGAACACTTTGAGGCGCGGTTAGGTAGCCGCGCATTGGTTGTCGCTCGGAACACTTTGCTCCACTGCGCGGTTAGGTAGCCGCGCATTTTCTGTTGTCGCTCTGAATCGCTCGGAACACTTTGAGGCGCGGTTAGGTAGCCGCGCATTGGTTGTCGCTCGGAACACTTTGCTCCACTGCGCGGTTAGGTAGCCGCGCATTTTCTTCGCTGCCTCGCTTTTCAATTTCTGTTGTAGCTCGGAACAGTTTGCACGGTAAACCGAACATGCGATTTTTTGTTTAAATTTGTTTTCATATTGTCTCCCGCAACGAAATTTTTTATTTACAATATTACGGTATATGCACGTCCACTTTGTTGAAAAAATTTTAGGATCTAGCGGATTTTCTTTTGTCGCTCTGAATCGCTCGGAACACTTCGAGGCGCGGTTACGCAGCCGCGCATTTTCTTTTGTCGCTCTGAATCGCTCGGAACACTTTGAGGCGCGGTTAGGTAGCCGCGCATTGGTTGTCGCTCGGAACACTTTGAGGCGCGGTTAGGTAGCCGCGCATTGGTTGTCGCTCGGAACACTTTGCTCCACTGCGCGGTTAGGTAGCCGCGCATTTTCTGTTGTCGCTCTGAATCGCTCGGAACACTTTGAGGCGCGGTTAGGTAGCCGCGCATTGGTTGTCGCTCGGAACACTTTGCTCCACTGCGCCGCGTATTTCATTTTATATTACCCATTTATTTTCTACATCAACATGTCTCTTTCAGTTCAGTAATGCCTCCAAAAACTAAGAAGAAGGCCGAGAAAATCATTCAATCGACCTATTTCTCGATATGGATCAAGATTCATCTAATGAACAAAATGAAGAAATTTTGATTGATTCAAATTCAAAACGTTCTGCAAAGAAGATGAAGAGACCGATTTATTACAGCCTGTCGTCAAACGTCAACGTCACGATAGTCCAGAAATATCAGCTAATGAAGATTTAGAAATATTTTCTGATAATCAAATTTCGATTTTCACAGAAATTAACGCTAACGTTGAGACTAAGTTAGTTATTATAAATGAGAAAATATATTTAACTTTCGTTTTAGTGTTGGCACTTTCATTGTTGCACAGGTCAACTTCTACAATCCGGAGAACATTCCGAACACTTCCTTGAAGATCTTTTCGAATTGTTTCTTCTTGATCGTCTTTATACACCGTTGAAGTTTACTGCCACAGGAGTTCAAGCTTTTCAAATCGGACATATTCAACTTGATCGTGGAGATGTAATTTTAACCTATTGGGTTTCGTTTCATATTTTCATTTTTAGGTTCTAACAATTCAGCATTTCTCTTGTAGACCAATGAGATTTCCACATAATCTTACCGCTTGTGAAATTGAACTACTTCCTAATGTTGGTACAGAAATAACTAAATTATCTACACAGAAATATAAAATCGAAATGAACGAAGTTCTATCGACTCATATGACATTAGCTTCATTAAAAAAGTATCATGGCTTGTAAGTATATTAAGTAATACATATTTCTTAAGTTTATCGCTATTTTAGTGTGGCAAATGGACGTTTGATCAACATGACCTTTGCCAGAGAA
>MQUG01001695.1:0-18311 GCA_007213375.1 Steinernema feltiae | reverse complement strand
GCGCTTTTGGGAACAAATGCACAAAGACCAATTGGAATGGGAACCAGCGTAGTGAAGCCCACAAGTTGGCAATTTAGCCAACCGGCTCAATAACCAACTTGTGATATGGTTGTTCTCAGTTTTAAACCAACGAGCGCCGCGTCAAAGGCTTTTTTGTCACTATCCACGCGTTAGTTCAGCGGAACAGAATGCTTAGACCGTGGAAGTGAGTACGCTCGTTAGTCGTTTATGCACTGCTGAGCCCATTCGAGATCATGTCTCTCCTAGACAGATCCTGTCGTTCCCATCCTCTGCGACTTTTCGTTCACCCTGGGAGAGCGCCGCTTTTAGCTCTTTTGTTCCCGTCTAGTCGCGTCACTTCTTTTCGCTTGCATCAATGAAATTCTCTACCGCCAAACCCACAAAAACTGCGCACGTGAGATGCTCTCATGGTCATTCAAGCCTCAAGTGCTAGTGCCCTCCCCTCAAATCGCGCCGTTTTTTCGTGTTTCACATGTCCTTTCGATTGGTTAATTAGGATTTCAACGACGCGGCTCTACAGATAACCGATGGACACAAAAGACTTCACGCTCGCTATTATCAAGATTTCAACGATGGGCCTGTTTCTGCCACCCTATGTTGTTCTCATTGTGGTAAGGAGTTTTATTAATCAAATATTCACTAATACTCTCGGGCATGATGGCTTGCTTGCTTGCATTTTGACGCTCTGATCTGATACAAACTTGCATTTCTCCTCATTTGCGAAATTCAGAAGAAAATAGTCGACAGATCGGTCATATTGAAAATCGTTCCAAAGCAAAGACAAAACAAATAATGTTTTTCTGTACATTTTTTGCCAATTCTCAGCGAGCTTCACGTCGCAGTTGATATCAATTTACGAGCAAGAATTTGTAGCTACAGAGTGAGGCATCAATGATCGCCAAATTCATCACACGCACGTAGTTGTGCGTGTGTGACGCACGAATGATTTTGCATAGGAGAAACACGCGCATGTTGCTTTGGAAGTATGACACTCTTGAGTTTCAACATACAACACTCAACATAACCAGAACAAAGGGATCAAACCTTTAAATGTATCCATGGTCTGCTGACCTTTTACAGCCACTGAATCGCTTCTCATAGATGCCCGTTTTCCGTTACACCCACGAAGAGAAATCAAAATCAATTTATGCCTTCGATCAATAGAACATTGAAAAAAGTCTAAGAAAATGTTATTTTTTTGAAGATCTTCGCCACAAAACAGGAATTCCGGAAGCTGATCGCCTACAAATTGATTATCACAATTGGATTCATGGATTGTTTCTATCTGCTCCAAAGTTTTCACTGCTGGTATTCTAACATTTCTCTGGTCCGAAGAACTCGAGCAATGTGTAGAAAACGACCAGTACGGCTTCAATCATCACAACTCTGAGCTGAACTGTGGTTGGCTAGTCGTCGGGCAGGTGGGCGTTGCTCATTCAGCGTTGAAATTTCTGGTTTTTGTGACGTTTAGATCTTTAGCTGCACTCGAAGTGGCTACGTACAAAGCCGTTCCTTTCTTATCGTTTGTGCTGGCTTTCAATCGCTTCACCGTAATGCTCAATCTGAAGAACAAGCACTTGATCGACGCTTTTTGCATGGTAGGCTTAGTCCTGTAGTTCTGTTGGAAGATCCCGAGTGGTAATTTTGCAATTTCACAATGTCTTTACGAACAACCATAAAAGAGGACAAATAGTGGATAACGTTAGTAAAAATTCTACCGTAATCATTGAAAAATCAAAGAAAAATCGACAAAGATTGCTTTGCACGTTTTTTCACATCGAAATTTGCGTTTTTCACCTAATCGGAAAGAATTATAGATCTCTATCGCCATCGGATGGTTCATCTTCTACCCACTCATAGCGATATTCCACTACGGAGTGAATACTCTTGAATTGAAGGAGATCGACAATCGCGTTTACATTTCTGAGGCGAATATTCGCTTTCAATTTGAAATAAGCGGTTACACCTACGCAGGACCGGATTCTTTTGGTCATTTCATGGGTTATTTCGGCCCGGCGTTTGAATTGGGCGCTTTTGCCTTCACCATCGCCGTTGTCGCGGTGATCTACCTACAGAAGCGGATGTACGGCGCCAATTTTCGCATTTCGCCTGTAGAAGTGCGCCTCATCATCCAGGGATTCCTCATTACTCTCCCGCTTTCCATTGTCAACGTGTGTGGCCTTCAGTTTGGAGATGCGCTGAACGAGGTTGCGTGGTTCCATCTGTTCTGGCACATTCTAGCGGCGTTCATTCCTGTCATCAACCTGGCTGTTTACATTGTTTTCAATCCGTGGGTTTTCAAACTTCAGTGTTTTCTTTAATGCTGTTCTCTGTTTAGACCTGCACGAGGACACATTACTCACTTATTTAAGAAGCAGAGAAGTGCAACAACGGTCCGAACAGTTACCGTAACAACGTGCACACCGAAAACTTGATTACCAATTTTGTTTTCAAATAAAAATTGACACAAAACAGTGTAGAGTAGCCGTGTTTCTGTGGTAGAGGTTCAGGCTGTAACTTATCCCATAACCAGTTATGAGCAAGTTTGACGTGTCTCGCAATATTTTGCCAATTCGAAAGAGATTCGAACCTTTTCAGTGATCGGAGTGACTACCTCGCAGCCGTGTTGTAGTCTCGTACGTATACTTGCTTGTTCTGTTTATTCAGCCCGATCTTAATTTTACACAGAATGGTTTTTCTGTTTCGTTACGGTAGTTTAGATTTTGGGGACGGCTCCACCGACGGCTCCGGTGAGTCCTCCGAGAATATCGCTGTCGCCTCCCTTTCCTCCGGCGAGGATGGGACCAACGATGGGGAGACCGCCGGCGATTCCAGAAACAGCATCGATGGGTCCCTTGACGAGACCTCCGACGACGGGGAGACCTCCAGCAACTTGTCCGACGGTTCCGAGGAGTCCGCCAGCAGCTCCGGCGGCATCACAGCGGCTCCCGAAGCGGCGCCTCCAATACCTCCGAGGAGACCTCCGACGTCAGGGATGCCGCCGGTCAGTCCGGAAACTGCTCCGCCGATTCCGTCATCGGCCATCTGAACAGCGGATCATCTAAACAGCGGATTCAGCTCCTGGTGTGCGGGATCCGACTACCGAGGCGGCGACGAAGAGAAGAGAGAGGAGCGCGAGGACCTTCATTGTTCCAAACACCGATGAGTGAATGATTTCCCAGTGCGGAGGGCCGCTTTTGTAGCCCTCGGAGAGTGATTTGCATGCGCGCCGCGTCTGCACGTCCGTCCGATCCTCGAACCAACGATCACTGCCGTCTTTCTGTGTTTGCCACGTTCCGTCAGCAGAGATGGAAAGCTTGAAGGCTATTCGTGGCACATCGATTGTTTTCGTTCAAAATCAGCTGACTTTCGATGAAACGTGGCAAACAACGACAAATGCAGATTATGACAATGCCGAAGGTCGACAAAGATCGTTGGTTCTGGGATGTTTTGATCGGACGATGGCAGACGTGGCGCGCATGCAAATCACCCTCCAACGGCTACAAAAGCGGCCATCCGCACTGGGAAATCATTCACTCATCGGTGTTTGGAACAATGAAGGTCCTCGCGCTCCTCTCTCTTCTCTTCGTCACCGCCTCGGTAGGCGGATCCCGCACGCCAGGCGCTGAATCCTCTGTTTAGATGGCCGATGACGGAATCGGCGGAGCTGTTTCCGGACTGACCGGCGGCATTCCCGACGTCGGAGGTCTCCTCGGAGGTATCGGAGGCGGCGCCGGCGGAGCTGCTGGCGGACTCCTCGGAACTGTTGGAGGAATCGCTGGAGGTCTTCCGTCGTCGGAGATCTCGTCAAGGGACCCATCGATGCGTCAGTGGCATCGCCAGCGGTCTCCCCATCGTTGGCCTTGAGGGCAAAGTCCGCGTCCGTCGTATAACGCGAATACAGATTGTTTTGAGACAAGTGCGACTTAAGATTTTTGGTAAGATGAAACAAGCACCCGTCGAGCTGAACTCCAGGAAAACAATCGGCAAATGCGTTCATGGCGGCCTTTTCATAGTCCATCGACACGTGCGTTGGTCGAAAGTCGGGGAATCGGTTTTTGATTAGCTCCAGCATGGTGACATAAGTTGACTGCGTCTTATCGGGAAGCAACGCGTAGAGAACGGCAAAACGTACCCATTTTTCCTGGCTAGAATGGCGTAAACTTGTTTGAAGGGCTCGGGAGTAATTGAGAAAGTGCCGTCAACGTATATGTGGCGCATTTGGGCGGCCCACTCCATGTTTTTTTCTCTTCCAAAAACCAGGACACGCTGTTGAGGGTCATTGTCTTCGTCCATGCTGGTGATGCGGGTCCCTCCCCAGAGGAGCCAAGTAAACAGGCTGTAGAAGGAGGAAAACAAAGACGATGGCGACGAGAGTTTTGGTTTTGGGCGACATGGTCGAGACTGGGCACTGGACTGATAGAGATAAGAAAAACCGACCACTTTTATGCTATAGCCTTGTACTTGTGGAATTTACACTTCTAATATTTGTCTGCCCTTGCCCTGAACTGAACCTCTTGCAGAGTTCATTCTGTCATCGACAGACGTTCCCCTATCGCCGGCAGACGTTTTCCCGCAGCGAATGCACTTTGTGAAAGACCAAAGAAGAAAGATAAGACGTGCACTTTAGCAGGGAACAACGAGCACTTACTGAGGTCATAGAAATCGAAACGCGCGGTCTTTTTTTGCGCGGTGCTGTCGCGTAATCGTTTTCGCCTTAGTCTAAGCCTTAGTAATCTTTGATGTTAATCGATTTGAGTCGATTAACAAGCCTCACAAGTAAACAGTTTGTTTCGTTTGCGGCGAACCGTCTTGCGGCGAAACGATCCGCGGCAAACCGTCTTGCGGCGAATGGATCCGCGGCGAAGCGTCTTGCGGCGAAACGATCCGCGGCGAAACGTCCGCGCGGCGAAAGTGGTCTGCGGCGAAATGGTCCGCGGCGAACCGTCTCGCGGCGAAACGGCCGCGGCGAAGCGTCTCGCGGCGAACCGTCCCGCGTCGAAACGTCCTGCTTCGGGTTCTGGGATGTTTTGATCCGACGATGGCAGACGTGGCAGACGCGGCGCGCATGCAAATCACTCTCCGAGGGCTACAAAAGCGCCCCTCCGCACTGGGAAATCATTCACTCATCGGTGTTTGGAACAATGAAGGTCCTCGCTCTCCTCTCTCTTCTCTTCGTCGCCGCCTCGGTAGGCGGATCCCGCACGCCAGGCGCTGAATCCGCTGTTTAGATGGCCGATGACGGAATCGGCGGAGCAGTTTCCGGACTGACCGGCGGCATTCCGGACGTCGGAGGTCTCCTCGGAGGTATCGGAGGCGGAGCCGGCGGAGCTGCTGGCGGACTCCTCGGAACTGTGGGAGGAATCGCTGGAGGTCTTCCCGTTGTCGGAGGTCTCGTCAAGGGACCCATCGATGCCGTCAGTGGCATCGCCAGCGGTCTCCCCATCGTTGGCCCCATCCTCGGCGGCGCCAAGCCCGCTGATGCTGCTGCTGGAGCCATCGGTGGCATCCCTGACGTCGGAGGTCTCCTCGGAGGTATTGGAGGCGCCGCTTCAGGAGCCGCTGGTGATGCCGCCGGTGCTGCTGGCGGACTCCTCGGAACCGTCGGACAAGTCGCTGGAGGTCTCCCCGTCGTCGGAGGTCTCGTCAAGGGACCCATCGATGCTGTTTCTGGAATCGCCGGCGGTCTCCCCATCGTTGGTCCCATCCTCGCCGGAGGAAAGGGAGGCGCTAGCGATATTCTCGGAGGACTCACCGGAGCCGTCGGTGGAGCCGTTCCCAAGATCTAAACTACCGTAACCAAACAGAAAAGAACATTCTGTGAGAAATCACCTGTGAGACCTGTGAGCGTTGAATAAACATTGCAAGCCACATAGTAGGAGCAATATTCCAAACGTCAGTGACATGAAGGCGAGTTTAGCAAAAGAATTCGATGAAGAAGACACTAAAGAGGCGGATTTTCACAGTAAAAACTGATCCTTAAAACAGGTGCACTGGTCGCCGAGAAACGTCGATTTCAAAATCTTCTTAGAGTGATTTTGTTACACATTTTTGGATTTTTGTGCGTTTTCAAAGCCTGTTTGCTGCATAATTGGTGCCATTTTAGCTCATAAAGGAGTTCGATGGAAAAAAATGAAATTCATGCCCACAATCTCAGTCAGTTTTGAAATCGATGTTTCTCGACGGCCATAACATGAATTATCACTAAATCATCGCAAAAAGATAGAATGATGTCTTGCGAACATCTGCACAAGAACAGATTTTGCTAAAATTAGCACTTGCGAAACCGGTCATTTTCTGTTAAAACAGTTTGATGTTGACACTAAAATAACAGTACAAAATCGATGAAATAAAAAATATTTTAACGCTACAATCAAAGAACAAAATGAATCAAAAGATCCTCAATTGCTTGGGGCCTTTTTTCATCTGGTTTTAGCCTCTTCTTTTAGCCTCTTCCAATACAGCACTGCTATGTAACCTCCTTGAGGTTGAGGCACTTGAACCATCCGTCTCCAACGTTCCGGGCTGCTTCACAATTTTTGTGTAGTGTGGTTTGTTTGTCCACTTTGCGACATCACTTTAAGACGGCGGAATCCGGCGTACATCAATTTGTGCACAGTAAAACTTGTTTTCTACATCATTTCGTGCGGCTTCGCAGTTCTTGTGTAGTGTTCTGTCTTTGTCGTCTTCAAGTTTGACCTTCGGAATCCGTAGTATCCTGTCGCGGTCCAGCGGTTTCGCAGGTTTTCCGTTCAAATCATCATTTTCCTTAAAATCCTTAAATTACTTCAACATTGTGGACCATTCGATGAAGGCGTTGTTTAAAACAGCGGCTTTCCTCTCGATTTGCCGAGCATAAAAGTTTGCCATGTGTGAGTGCTTGACGGACCACTCTTTATAGGTTTTGATCTAGCGGTAAAGACTGGACTACCTTCCCAGTTCTGAAGTGACAGTCTTGTTTCAATAACGCCTATTCTGCGGACAACGTTGTCCCGATTGGAGGCTTACTTCGTTGCTTTGGAGACTCCATGTTCAGTCCGTTACGACGTTTTTTTTTGACATTATGATTATGATGTGATTTTTCTAAACATGAAAATAAACGAAATGAGCAAAATCTCGTGGACTTACATTGTTTTGAAGACGATCCGCGTGTGTCGAACGACTATTTTCAATTTTTGGCTGTTCAATAATAATGTCCAGGTTTACGTGTTCGGTACCATTGCGAATAGTGCGATTCAATGCGACCTATATGACGATGCGCTACTAACGCGCAATAACAATGCGATGAATGTTTGGGCTTTATAAGTGAGCGCGAGGAGATTTGTTCATAATCAATAGGCAAATTTAAATAACGAACTGTGTGAGACAACCCAATCAAAGTACAAACCCCCTCTATTCGTTGTGCAAATTGATTTAGGCCTAGTGATAAAGGCAATTTAATAAAACAACCGAAACTTGGGGAGATGGCCGAGCGTTGGCGCTGGTCGATTTTTCTCCACATTTTAGAGCAACACTGAAGCTACGTATCGCTGTCATCAGCTACGTATCGCTGTGACGTCATTTACACCCTGTTTCAAAAATGACGGCGGCGGAGACGGCGAGAAATTCGAAACTATCCAAACTTTTTGCTTTCAACTTTTGCCGTTATTCTTGACGATGACCGGGTGACGGTAACAGCGACGGTGACAGCCTGCTAAATACGTTACGTAAACGTGTTTTTGTTTCCAGCCCAGTAATCAGTATTAGAATACGAATTTTAATTATCAAAGTCTGCGGTGTCCCTGCCTGTTTAACCACACGGCCCACCTCTGATTACCCCGCTACAAAGCACTTTAAAAATGCGTTTAGGGCTTAAATCTTCAATATTTGTAATTACTTTCATCGCAAATTCGCTCAATACGAGATAGACATATAAACGTTTTAGTGTGCAACGTTTCATTTGCTCAGCGATCCTCTCTGACTGAGCGACGCGCGCGCTGACGCGGTTGGAACGGCGACGGCGAATATTTTGTTCGTAGGTCTTCGGATTCTCAGGGCGATCAACATGTGATTCCGTGCAATCCTAAACAAGCTCACTTCTCGATCACATATTTAGAGCCAAACAAACGGATTGAAGACAATGTAAACCGCCAAGTTGATGACAGGGATGATTGTGGCCAACAAGTGCCAAGAAATACTAAACCAGACGACCGAATTCAGTTCTTCGGCAAATTCTAGGCCTGTAGCGTTGATAACGGAGAGCGGCAGAGTGATCAGAAATGCTTGTATCATCAGTCGAAGTTCCATAGGGGAAACTTTAAATCCGGCGCCGTGGAATTTTTTCTGAAATTGTCGTCAGGCAACTTCTAGCTTGATAAGGCCTCCCACCTGATAGAGAACCAGAACAATAATAGCCATATAACAGACAAAAGCACCGGATTGGAGGCTAGGACCAACAAATCCCATAAAATCCTGAAATTCTTCCGGGCCTCCATAGGTGTATCCAGCGAAAGTCATTTCGAAAGTGATACTAGCAACAGTGTAGTGGAGTACCAACGGAATTGCAAAGAAAATCAACCATGCTACGATAAGAACGATCTGAAATACACGTCTGAAGGGACTTTGAAAGACAAACAGGAGAGCAAAACGTATCTTAGGCGATTGATGACAGTTTTTTAAAGATTTTTGATGCCAATCTAAGCTCAAACAAACGCACCGTTAACAGTCATCCTTCGGTTTAGCGGTTCGAACTCATACGTACGGTACGGTTGGAAACGGTAAGCGATACGGCAGTTCATGGATAACCGGCTGTCAAGAGTGCTTTCTTTGAAACAGCTGATCTGTCTCCAGAAGAAGCGTGATAACCGTCCTGATCAGCGCCCGCTTCCAATAGAACAGCAACAATGCAAACACTACTCAGCGTGTTTAGCTGATTAGCAGATTGGCACTAGCAGCAAAAATTGAGCACTCTGCTTTAAGTTTTAGTTTTGTCACGATAGCCCGAGAACGAACAAATTTCTTTGTAAAACTAACCAGAAAACAATAAAACAGTGATTTGGTGATCTTGAACTTTAGCATAACTAGCAGTCTGTTATATGCCAGCACAAAGCACAACAACGGAGCGGCAAGAATGTAGCCATTACGCGATGAGCTTAGGACCTAAAACACCAAAGATTGTTAATTTCTTGTTTTTCACCTGCCGCTGCGAGATGCGAGTTGAAGGGCGCCTGCAGCAAAGTCATCAGTCCACTCGCAAGGTTTTGAATTAGGAAGACGCAGTCCATGAAGCCAATGTTGATGATGATTTTGTAAGCTATCGAGTCGAATTCGGGCTTTTTGATAAAAATCTGAGCCAGAAACTGTAGATCTTACAGTATACCGCTTACCCATAGGAGAAGCAGATACGGTGGCATGAAGATCGGTGTGAGTGCCACTTTCACAATGGCCAGAGACATTCCAACAACCATTTTGACATCGAATGAGCATTTTGAGAGTGCTGTTGACGCTTTAAGACAGCGATTGGTGCGTGACTTGGCCACAAGGAAGTCATGCAACCGACCAGGGAGGTCCAGGAATAGTTGGAATACAAATTTGTTGCTTGAACGTAAACATATCGCTGCTGGCGATCGTTGGCGTCTTGTGGACGCACAATATGTTGATTTCAAGGAATATGTGCATAATTATTAGAGTTGCCAGTCAACGACGCTGTAACACTCGACAAAAGCTGTTTGTTTGGAGTTTGATCGTAGAGTAGAATGTGCTTGCAATGTTTATTCAACGCTCATAGCCCGCAAAGAGCTTGATTTTACACAGAATTGGCCTTTCTGCTTTGGTTACGGTAGTTTAGATCTTGGGAACGGCTCCACCGACGGCTCCGGTGAGTCCTCCGAGAATATCGCTGTCGCCTCCCTTTCCTCCGGCGAGGATGGGGCCAACGATGGGGAGACCGCCAGCGATTCCAGAAACAGCATCGATGGGTCCCTTGACGAGACCTCCGACGACGGGGAGACCTCCAGCAACTTGTCCGACGGTTCCGAGGAGTCCGCCAGCAGCACCGGCGGCATCACCAGCAACTCCCGAAGCGGCGCCTCCAATACCTCCGAGGAGACCTCCGACATCAGGGATGCCACCGATGGCTCCAGCGGCAGCATCAGCGGGCTTGGCGCCGCCGAGGATGGGGCCAACGATGGGGAGACCGCTGGCGATGCCACTGACGGCATTGATGGGTCCCTTGACGAGATCTCCAACGACGGGAAGACCTCCAGCGATACCTCCAACAGTTCCGAGGAGTCCGCCAGCAGCTCCGCCGGCACCGCCTCCGATACCTCCGAGGAGACCTCCGACGTCGGGAATGCCGCCGGTCAGTCCCGAAACTGCTCCGCCGATTCCGTCATCGGCCATCTAAACAGAGGATTCAGCTTCTGGCGTGCGGGATTCGCCTACCGAGGCGGCGACGAAGAGAAGAGAGAGGAGAGCGAGGACCTTCATTGTTCCAAACACCGATGAGTGAATGATTTCCCAGTGCGGAGGGGCGCTTTTGTAGCCCTCGGAGGGTGATTTGCATGCGCGCCGCGTCTGCCACGTCTGCCATCGTCCGATCAAAACATCCCAGAATCAACTATCTTTGTCGACCTTCGGCATTGTCATAATCTGCATTTGTCGTTGTTTGCCACGTTTTATCGAAAGTCAGATGATTTTGAACGAAAACAATCGATGTGCCACGAATAGCCTTCAACTGACGGAACGTGGCAAACACAGAAAGTCGCCAGTGATCGTTGGTTCGAGGTTCGGACAGACGTGGCGCGCATGCAAATCACCCTCCAACGGCTACAAAAGCGACCATCCGCACTGGGAAATCATTCACTCATCGGTGTTTGGAACAATGAAGGTCCTCGCGCTCCTCTCTCTTCTCTTCGTCGCCGCCTCGGTAGGCGGATCCCGCACGCCAGGCGCTGAATCCTCTGTTTAGATGGCCGATGACGGAATCGGCGGAGCTGTTTCCGGACTGACCGGTGGCATTCCGGACGTCGGAGGTCTCCTCGGAGGAATCGGTGGCGGCGCCGGCGGAGCTGCTGGCGGTCTTCTCGGAACTGTGGGAGGAATCGCTGGAGGTCTTCCCGTCGTCGGAGGTCTCGTCAAGGGACCCATCGATGCCGTCAGTGGCATCGCCAGCGGTCTCCCCATCGTTGGCCCCATCCTCGGCGGCGCCAAGCCCGCTGATGCTGCCGCTGGAGCCATCGGTGGAATTCCTGACGTCGGAGGTCTCCTCGGAGGTATTGGAGGCGCCGCTTCGGGAGTTGCTGGTGATGCCGCCGGAGCTGCTGGCGGTCTTCTCGGAACCGTCGGACAAGTCGCTGAAGGTCTCCCCGTCGTCGGAGGTCTCGTCAAGGGACCCATCGATGCCGTCAGTGGCATTGCCAGCGGTCTCCCCATCGTTGGCCCCATCCTCGCCGGAGGAAAGGGAGGCGCTAGCGATATTCTCGGAGGACTCACCGGAGCCGTCGGTGGAGCCGTCCCCAAGATCTAAACTACCGTAACCAAAGCAGAAAGGCCAATTCTGTGCAAAATCAAGCTTTATGCGGGCTATGAGCGTTGAATAAACATTGCAAGCACATTCTACTCTACGATCAAACTCCAAACAAACAGCTTTTGTCGAGTGTTACAGCGTCGTTGACTGAAAACATCATTCTGTGTAAAATCAAGCTCTTTGGGACCTGTGAGCGTTGAATAAAGATTTCAAGCAAAATTATCAATCGAAGAACGTCAGCATGGAAGAGTGCAGGAGTTTTTCTAGCTCCTCTTTGCTCTGGCAATCAGCGGTTGTCTGACACTTGGTCAACAAGGTGCAGTTAACTCGGTAAACAGCTCGCTTAGCATGATTGCAGAGTTGATTTTGCTATTGTCTATTTCTGGCATAGTTGTGATGACGTATCGTATTTTATATCGCTATTCCGCGCAAGACCTAGGCAAATTCCGCAAGGGAAGACAATTCTGCTTAGGTCTCGCGCGGAATAGCGATATAGAGCGAGCTGGTTGGTTTCATAAAGGTGGTTTACCTAGACGCTGATAACGTTTACTACTTATCGTGAGCTGCACACATTCATAACTTAAAGTTTACAGCACAACTACGTTGTAACACAATGAATACGGTTTTCCTGTTGTGCCCATCTCGAATCCTACACGTCACCGTTGTTTGTTTACTTGTCGCCCTTGTAAACTCAAAGATTTCAGAAGAAAGCGAATTTCAAAAATATTTGCCCAACTATACAACAGTGCACACGATCTGTTTGCGCTGGATTAACACGCCAACGTTTTGAGTGAACCGACTGTCACTAACAGCAGCGGAAGTGAGAGGAACCAGTTTGCGCAAAAGTTTCAAAAAACGCTGCGGCAACTGCACACCAACCCTCACTTGTGGGAGGAGGCGGGCGGTTCCTCGCCAGCTGCCGCGACGAGTCGATCGATCGATGCGAGTGCAAATCAACGGCGGTTGGAGATGACGGCGTCGGCGGTGGCGGAGACAATAAACAGCTCTGTTAGTGACAAACACGTCTTCATGGACATCGATCAGCAATTTCTTCTGCTATTCGGGCTTGGTGGGCAGATTTTTTGAGTCTTCCATACTCTATTCTGTTGAATAACTTCGTATTGCTTAAAAGGGCATGCAAACTGAATTTTTATGTTTTGCCTGATTTTCAGGGTTGTATAGATATTTTAATTTCGGTGTATCCAGTGAGTAGTGCAACTTAGTGAGGAGTTTGTTTTGATCTCTAATGTGAATATTTTACTTTTCTTAGAAATTTTTATTATTTTTAAATATTTTTTAAATTTTAAAAATATTTAAAAAATAGAATTAAAAATGTATTTTGATTTTACAAATTTTTGTATTTGAAAACCTGGATTTCAAAAGCATGATACCAGTCGTTCCATTCATCTCAGTCCTACTGCTGTTCAATGCGCTTTTTAAGCGATTTCGCACGTCTATATTGTTTAAAATTTTTAGAAATTGAATGACTTCATACTTATTGCTTAAAACGGCGTGCAAACTGGATTTTTTGTTTTGCCTGATTTCGGTGTATCCAATGAATAGTGCAACTTAGTGAGAAGCGTGTTTTGATCTCTAATGTCAATATTTTACTTTTGTTAGAAATTTTTATTATTATTATTTTTAAATATTTTTAAAATTAAAAAATAATTTAATTTTTTTTTTAATTTAAAAAATACGAATCATATAGTTATAAGATAGAATTAAAAATGTATTTTGATTTTACAAAATATAAAAAGTAATCCATGAATCAAAATTTTAAAATTAACTTCTTAATTTATCAACTGTTTATGAAATGCGTCAACCTGGATTTCAAAATCATGATACCAGTCGTTCCATTCATCTCAGTCCTACTGCTGTTCTATGCGCTTTTTAAGCGCTTTTTAAGCGCTTTTTAAGCGATTTCAGGTGCCCTATTCAAGCACGTGTCTATATTGTTTAAAATTTTTTAGAAATTTAATCTTAAAATATTAAAAACGTCAAGTTAATATTTAAAAATAGTTACTAATTAGCGTTTATTATCCGTTTTTGTTAAACAAAAGTGGCATTAATTTTATGACTCACGCGCTAATTCATCCGATTATGCAAATCCGGATCGATGACCCATACCCTCGCCTCTGTTAACAATTTTTACTCTCCGATTCTCAATCTCTCGCCGCAGCCGTTGCTATTTTTAAAGATGCTGCTAGCGCTTTGCAGTTCTTCTTCCTTTCATTCAATGTTCCGTTTTCTGTTTACTGTTTCCTTCGGCTCCACTTCAACCACGCGACCGAACATTCCGAACGCTGTAATGTTGTCCGTCGCGGCTGCTGCTGCTGCTGCTGTCATCACCCCATGGCGGTCGCCGCCGCGCGCATTTCCCGATTCATTTCTCGCGCATGTTTGAGGAGGGAAGGTCATTTTGTGCTGCGCGTGGAAGGTGTTTTTGACGCGCTTCGTTGGATATGCCGGTTCGATCTTATGGTTCGTTTCACTCGTACGCTTTGCTGACCCTCAATAAGGCGAGATTTGTGTGCTTGAAGCCCCAGAAAATCTTGTTATTTTAATCACTATTTTAACGAGTGTGCTGAAATGAAAACAATAGTGCGATTTCTGAGTCAGTGGCTGTGCGATTACGTAAACACAGTGGACCATTTGATTTTTATTGCTTTAGTGACCCGCAGACAGTGGTGAAATGTCGACTTTTCGCTGTCGATCTGCCTACCCATTAGGGTGGAAATGTCGCAGATTAGCGCCGTGCACCTGCGCAAACAATCTCGCGTTTGATTTTTCGTTTCTGAGTCTTGAGGGTTGCATCGGTTCTCGTTTTGTCAGCAAATTGATACTCCTTGAACTCCTTGAGATTACAAGGAAACGGCTTGTCTGACTAATTCCGCCAATTTGTGGCTATTTTCAATAGAAGTTCGAAAACAGCAATAAATATAGCCTGCAGCAAGCCATACCAATCCTAGAGGCTCAAAGAACAATCAGCCAAAATCCTCGTTTCCGTCAGGAATCATCGATGACCATGACCAAAACACGTAATCGATTCTTGTTTTATTGCAATATTTTAACTGTCAGTGACACCAAAACAGCGACCTGATTTAGTCATCACTGGTTTCCGTTGCTTCAGAATTTAGATTTTCTCAGTCTCGGTTTCAAAATCACATTTTCCTTATTGACGATGATTCAAAACAAAAAGTACAAATTCCTGAATCGGTAGCTCGATTGTGTAAACATATGGGGCGGACTGTGCTTTAGTGTTTAGGCGATCACACACCGCGAGGAATTCTTGCGAAAGGTGAGTCTGCGTCATTAGGAAACAATTCGAGCGCCGGAAGCATGATTCAATCACTTTCAATTGTTTGAACAAACTTTGCGTTTTGATCGATTTTAGCGATTTACTTGATTCTCACTTTTAAGTACTTGTTGGGTCTGTTCTAGATGGCGTTACGTCAAGATCGTATTAGAGTAGGAGCTGGACTAGGGTCCTATTGACAGCAGAACGGGTGAATGTCAATGTTGCTCAAAGAAAAGTGGTGCACTTTGTTTTTATTGTACTTGTTTTCTTCCTTGTTTTCGTTTTCATCTGTGACGACTCGTAAGCTTTTGGATATGAGGAGATGGGTGCGCTTCTTATAAATTCTTTGTTGTTTTGAGATGATTTTAATCGATTTTTTAAAATTTTTTATGCAACTAGGATGACGCAGATTAGCTGTCTTGACACCAAATTAGCTCTTAAAAATTGCTTTCCCGCTTCATTGGTTCTTCTCTACCTGGCTACGTATTAGTGTTCCTAATCTGTTACGCCGATTCATTACAATTATCGTGTTTACCGTAGCTGCGCGCACCCACAGTAAACACACCAATTAGCTCACTGCAGAGCTAACACTGCAGCTCACTACACCGTAACCTTCCCTTCAAGTGTACCCCACAATCATTAGCAGCATTTTTCGCTCGCAAACGGGTTTGCTGCGGCCGTGCAACGATGAAAAAAACATTCTCATTAGTCTTGTTCGCACCTCTCGCTCGGAGTGAGCGAAATGAATGCATTCTTAATCGGTTGATTGACGCGAATTGCTGTTGCAAGATTATGTAGGTCTAGAGGGTGCGACAAAAAGTGTCAATTCGAGTGGACGCGATTGAATAGAGCACATAAAAGGCTGCGAGACGGTGCGAAGTACTTTTAGGGTGATTTATGAGTTGATCTAGCGTTAGGTTGCGGTGATAAATTTCGGTTTTTGCGCAAAAAACGTTCAGAAGCTGGAAACATTGACTTAGACCTTTTAAATTTAAAATTTAAATTTTAACTACGATTAAATGAGGATTGCTGTAAGGTTTGATTTTTTTGGAATGCTAGATTAGCCGCTTGGGCTTTTGGAGATATATTTCCTATTTACAACGCGATTTCGCGTACGCAACATTTTGCATACATCGCTCTCTTTAACATTAAAATACCAAAATCAACGTTTAAAAGGTACCCAGTAAGAAATTCCAGCACGTCTAAATTCATCAAAATAAATGAAATTTAACGGATCCCATCATCGAATATCTGCAAATTGAATTTCCTGACCTAAATACGAATAACCCGAGGAGAGAGCACATAAAATGTAAAATTTGACCTTCTTTAGCTTAAGTTACCAAAAATAAATGATTAGAAAAGTCAATGAGTACTTTTTTAACGACCGACGGATATGACGCTTGAAGCGCAGCCAAAAAGAGCATTTTTCTTAACGGTTTTTAACATCAAACTGCTTATAAATTTGAACAAAATGCCTTCAAAAGCGGTATTTCAACCACGTCGAGATATGTTAGTCTGTACTATCCAACCAAACAACTCTAACTTCCTTTGGAGCTAATGCACGAACGAAGTTAAGCCGAGCGCCTAATCACACGATCAATCATGAATGCGAGCAAAGACAAAAAAATCGTCGTCTCAAATTCCGCAACTTCTTCCTCTCCTCCTCACGCAATCGACGTCTCCGCCGGCACCGCAACGGCAGCACGCTAAACCAACGTGGTGTCGCGCAAAGGCACAAAAATCGATGCCAAGGCGACGTTGTCAGTACATTCGCATCTGTGTATTTATTTTGTCGACGCACTCCTTCTCCCTCTCCCTCGCGGGTTGAACTTGGCGCGCGCGGCGCCCTTTTCAACGCCGCCGCCTCCGCTGCCCTCTCGCTGCCCGATTGGGTCAACTTTTCGGACGCAAACAAGGCTTGCGCGCTTGGAACAAATTCATTTGTTTGTGAAACTCGCTTGCAGCGCGCCCTCTCGCGCTCATCCGCAATTGTCGCCACTTTGTCTGTTTTATGGCCTATGCGACGCTGTCTGTATCGATTTCGTAATTATCGTCATTTTTCGGAGAAGACCCGAAAACGCAAAAACGAAATTGAGGCGCACAGGAGAAACGCCTCGCAACCGTTTTTTGCGCGACGATTCAATCAATGAACGCGTGCGCGGAGCTGCCGGTTATTAGAGTGCAGTTCTATAGGGAACGAGAGAGTCACGTTTTGATAGATCGCGATAGCGCTCGTCGGTGAGTCAGTATGATGTTCTGCTTAGAGGATTGCGTGATTACAGCTATCGGAAGAGTTGTTCTGAGCACCTTAATTTCGGCTTATTTTTCATAGTTTTTGTGTTTTGGTCTCTAAATTAAGGATCGACAAATGTTTGTTACAACCGGAATTGAGCACTTTGAGCCATCGATCGCTTGATTGGAGGTGACGTAACAAAACGCTGAGGCAACTCTTCATCGGGTTTAACAAAATTAGTGAAAATTTGCTTATTTTGGTAAAGATTCACTTTGACCTTTCTAAGACGTTTTCTATCAATTGCCTTAGCCTCTCTATCAGGTACATACGACGATGAATGATCATACAACTGCGATTTAAATTCATTTTTCACACAGACTTTGTTAGCCTAAATGCGGAAACTTTGCATCGTTGCCACGTCATCTAAATCGTACGAAGACTAGCTAAGGAAAGGTTTGATTGATGTTATTGGATCAGCAAAAACCGTTTATTTGTAGTTCATTGCTCGATTCAACGTGGCAGTTTGTTAAGCTTTTCTGGACATTGCCTCTATAATTGTAGTTTATTTACTTTTTTTAGTTTTTGAGAGTTGAAGTGTTTTAAAATCTATTTAGTACGCCATACGCCTGACGCGCTGGTTGATACGGTAGGTTGGAAGTTATGAACGTTAATTTATTCACTCTGCAGAGTTGCAAAGTACAAAGTGCAAGTGCAAGTGCAAGCTGCAATTTTTAAGAAAATTGCTTTTTTCGTGCTTGTCGTCTTAGCACAACTGTCGCAACCTGCTGCTTGTGGTTAAATGCTTGCTTTTGCAACGACATTGGGGAGGATTTTTTGTTTACATTAGCATAATTCATTGACCTAATTGGCATTTTTAGGTCTGTTGACTTAAATACGTTCCTTTCCACGGAACCGACCCTCCGCCACCACTTGAAAACAACCTAAACAGCGCCTCAGTGTCATTTCATTGTTTTGTTGTTTCGTGGCTCCATTTCACAATCGATCACAACCGCCACACTTCTTACCACCAAAGCCGCCCTCCACGAAACGCGCTTCCTTCCCTTTGCATCGTCTCCTCGGCTCGCATCACCGCAGAAGTCAATTAAAACGTTTCGAACTGGCATGACGCGACCGACGGCGACGCGTTTTTTCCCCCTGTCAGCTGCTGCCAGCTTGCAGCCTGCGCCGTTGCGGCGAGTTGATCGAGCGAGCGCAGTGCACACGCTCGAATATTAGATCTGCTTCGGCGCAAT